>CM021110.1:301958840-302253184 GCA_007115665.2 Sequoiadendron giganteum | reverse complement strand
AGGGAAGCAAAGAGTGAGAGAGAAAGAAGGGAGAGGGAGGGAGAGATGTATTGGTAGGTATAGAGAGAGGTGATATAGAGAGTAGAGAGAGATATATAGAGATAAAAGGAGAGGGATGGGAGATAGAAAAATGTAGAGAGGGAAGAAGGGAGGGAGATAGATATTGGAGAGGGAAGGAGAGAGAGGTGGACATGTAGAGACATAGTTCTTGAGCTCAAAGAAGATATTATTAGATAAAGGGATGGAGATAGTGAGAGAGAGAGAGAGGTCTAGAGAATAAGAGATACAAATGAGTGAGATAGAGAGAAAGATGAAATTTGACCTCTTGAGTACTAAAATTTGACCTCCTAATTACTGAAATTTGACTAAGTCTGAAATTTTTAAGATCTTCCAAAAACTAGAATTTCCATTATAACTCTTAGAGATTTGAAACCACTCTCAAACATCCTACCTATATATACATGAAATATAACTTAAAGTATAAGAAAGTAAATGTCCATATGTAAATGTCAACTTATACTTAAATGTTGATTTCATGTATATAGTTTCCTTGACAGAGAAAGCAAAAATCAAGGTTTGTGCAAACATGCATTCCAAAAGTCATGAATGACATTTGGTGCTCTCCAAATGAAGCAGCCCATTTGGCGCACGCCAAATTTGGCATTCGCCAAATAAGTTGCATTGGTAAATACCAACCCTTTGGGTTGGATTTTGCATTAAGCATCCGACCCAAAGGTTTGGACAACCATTTCATGAAAATGACATGAGTTTTTGAAAAGGTGCCAAATTTTTTTCATATTTTCGTTCCTGCTCCACATATTAAAAAAATTATGATAGTGTTAACCTATCTCTTAGCTATCTAAATATATAATTATTTTTTCATTTTGATCTAGTTAAGGTTTTGATCCATGTATTCTATTGTAAATTCCTTCATTTTTGGTCAAAAACCAACATGTGCTTCTATCCCTCAACCCTCAACCCTAAACCCTTAAACCCTAATCCCTCAACCCTCGACCCTTAAACCCTATACCCTCTTAATCCCTCAATCCCTATACCCTCTTAATCCCTCAACCCCTCAAACCTTAAACCCTAATCCCTCAACCCCTATATCCTATTAATCCCTCAACCCTCAACCCTTAACCCTTAAACCCTAATCCATCAACCCCCATACCCTCTTAATCCCTCAACCCTCAACCCTTAAACACTAATATCTCAACCCCTATACCCTTTTAATCCCTCAACTCTCAACCCTCAACCCTTAAACCCTAATCCCTCAACCCCTATACCCTATTAATCCCTCAACCCTCAACCCTTAACCCTTAAACCCTAATCCATAGAGACAGAGAGAGAGTGAGAGAGAGGGAGTGGGAGGGAGAGGGAGTACTTGGGGGAGAGGGAGTACTTAGGATAGAGGGATTTGAGAGAGATGGGGGGAGATACATGAGATAGATGGAGAGAGAGAGAGAGTGGGAGGGAGATATCTGAGAGAGGGAGAGAGAGAGGGAGAAAGATAGAGGGAGTGAGAGAGAGAGAGAGAGGATGTGGAGAGAGATAGAGGGAGTGAGTGAGAGAGACAAAGATAGGCTTGAAAGAGGGAGAGGGGATAGAAGGGAGAGACTTGAGAGACAAAGAGGGAGGGAGAGTGGGTGGGAGGGAGAGACTTGAGAGAGAGAGAGGGAGAGAGATAGAGGGCATGAGAGAGAGAGGGACTTGAGAGAGAGAGGGAGACACTTGAGAGAGATGGAGAGGTAGAGGGAGACAACTAGAGGGAGTGAGATATGGAGGGAGTGGAAGAGAGATAGAGGGAGTGAATGTGAGAGGGAGAGGGGGTAGGAGGGGGAGACTTGAAAAAGATAGAGAGGGAGAGGGGGTAGGATGGAGATACTTGAGAGAGAGACTTGAGAGAGAGGGAGAGAGACAGAGGGAGAGATTGAGAGAGAGAGAGTGTGTGTGTGTGAGAGAGAGAGAGGGGGATGGAGATACTCAAGAGAGAGTGAGAGAGGGAGAGAGAGAGAGAGGGAGAGAGATAGAGTGAATGAGAGATAGGTAATGGGAGAGAGATAGAGGGAGTGAGTGAGTGAAAGACCTAAGAGAGGGAGAGGGGGTAGGAGGGAGAGACTTGAGAGAGAGAGAGAGACAAAGAGAGAAAGATAACAACCTAAGAAAGGGATATGGAGTGAGAGAGAGAGGGAGAGTGAGATAGATTTATTTAGCTAACTATGTTAGAGGGAAAGAGACCTGGGAGAGGGGATTGGACTGAGAGAGTAGTCTAGGTTGTATGGGAGGGAGTGAGACCTGAGAGATAGAGACTTCAGAGGGATACAAAGTTATCCAGTTATAGTAATGAGTTAGAGAAGGTATGAAAGGTAAAACCTCGACTATCCATCTACGATCATAAACTGTGCACTCTAACTATTATAAAAGTTGTTCACCAAAGAGGGGAGATTCTAGTTCTGTGCAAAGTAGGCCATTTGCAGGCGCCAAATTTGGTGCTTTCCAAATCACTCATCACATTTGGTGCTCGCCAAATGTGATGAGTCATTTGGTGAGTGCCAAATTTGGTGCTCACCAAATGGCCTACTTTGGACGTGTTAATTGATAGGATTTGCCAAATTTTCTCATATTTTCTTCCATGCTCCCCATCTCATTTGCACGTCTTTCAATACAAGTTTATAAAAAAACCGTGATAGTGTTAAACTCTCTCTTAACTACCTAAATATATAGTTCTTTTTTCGTTTTTATTTAGTTAAGGTTTTGATCCATGGCTTCTATTATAAATGCATATATTATTGGTCAAAAAACAACATGTGCTAGTTTTAGGATAGATTTTTACCCGTTCATCGAACTGTGAAAAAAATTAAATTTTTTGAAACTAGACTCCATTCTACACATGATGAAAAAAAAATATCAATTTTCGATTAGTTCGCAAAAAAATTAGTGGGGAGCACACTCAAATTTTAGTTTTTCAAGATGTATCTACTTTGAAAATTCATAAAATATTATATATTCATTAAAAAAATTATCCAAAAGAATGAGGATAAACTACATGGTGTTAGCTAATTTCACACTGTTGAGCTTTTTGAAATTCTAAAAAAAGTCAATCAAAAAGGGGGGAGGCCTCAGACACTATGTTATTTTTTTTGATAAAAACATGACCTATTTTGGGCACCCCCCTTTTTGAGACCCTTAATCTTCATTAATTTTTTTTAAAAAATAGTAGCTTAGAAACTAGACTTGCAAAACTACAACTTTTGTTCTTTCCACATCTTTAAATTTTGAGCATAAGTATCTTCGTTTTCTCGTACAAATCAGATTTTGCTGATTTCAGAAAAAAAAAGTGTCATCTTAAGAGCCAAAATTGTGTCATAGATTGATGCACTTACCCTTACATGAATTTCATTAGATCTAGCTTAATTCGATCATTTCATGCATTTCTTGGTTTCAAATTGGCATTTACAACATTTCAGTTTCAGCATAATCAATCAATTGTCATACACAAAATCTGAAAATTACATTATCCATTTACATGTTTTCTCTATCATTTTTGCATTTCAAATTTGTAGGAAAATCATTACATCATGTTTTCATTGCAAAAATCTATGATTATTATACTTCACATTATATTTTTAGATCTTTTTGAGTGTTGTAAGAAATTTTTATTAACTGCATATGAATATGAAGTCCTCTACCCTCTCTTTTTGTTCATTATTGATTGCTCCTAGTATCCCTTCTATGAGTGAGGTTAGTCTAGTGCAAGAGAATACAACCTTGGGTAATCATAACAATCATATTCATTCTTCTCCTAATATCTCTCCTAGTTGTAAAGAATATATTTTGGTGTTAGAAGAACTAATCGATGAGAGTTTTGAGAACCTTAGTTGTTTCTCTCGTCTTACCTTTCCTATTAGGAAAAACATTACTGAACAAGAGGACACAACCATAGCTAATCATGACTACAACATGGCACAACAAGAGGTAATTGAAACCTACCTGCATAACACTTCAACTAGTCTACATTCATCTCCTAACATCTTCCCCTCTTTTGACAATGTTTTAAATGATGAGGATATGTTGGTGTTAGATAACCAAACCTTTAAGATCTATGATAACCCTTTTTATGTCTCTTCCCCTACCTATCCTATTTTGGAAGACATTATGGGACCAAAGAGTGAAAATTTGTAAAATCTTGACAATCAAATTTGTCCTCCTAGTATCGAACCTAGTTGTGAAGAAGATACTTTGATGTTAGAAAATACAATTGATAAAAGTCATGAGAATCTTAGTTGCCCCATTTCATGATGAAAAACCTTAGTGAACAAAAAAATTTAACCATTGATAACTCCCTAAATTGTGATGAAGTAATTTTAGAAGAACCAAACTTTGAATGTCACAAACATCTAGCTTTTAGTTGTCCTAAAAATTCTCCTGCTAGGGAAGATATCATAGTGCAAGAAAATGACAAAATTTTGGCTTCCTTAGATGATGGTGAAAAGATGACACTAGATTCCCCTTCATTAGAAGGACATCAAACTGAAACCACTAAGGTTATGAATGTATAAGTATCCATTAGACCCCCCTTGATTAATGGACCACCTACATACCTTGTGGTAAATCCTAAGAATCCTCTAATTCTTTATCCATCCTCACAATGATAACAAACTCAAAACAAACCCGAACTTATCCTTTACCCACCTAAGAATAATGTTTCACAACAACCAAGTTATAATATTGTTTTTCATGCATATAACACTAGAAAAAATCCACAACCAAGAAAAACACCTTCAAAATCCCTTCCATTGACTAAACCTATCTTTTTTGGCCCTCATCATTTGCCTTCGTATAGTGGAAAGCAGTATGATCTTGTTGAACAACTTAAGAATACTCCTGCTAAGATATCATTGTGGGACCTTATTCAAGCATCCCTCATTATCACAATGTAGACATGCAAAACTAACATCATGCATCCTGCTCTAATTAACATTCAATTTTGCTATTGATCTAAATTAATTAACCTCTAATCATGATCACCTATTCTCCAGCTTTTGACTCAACTAGAGTCAAATCTAAACTCTCAACTAACCCACCCACTTGCACCAATAAATCAATTATTTGATTTATCAATTCTTCTAATTGTTTTCAAAAGGGCATCAAGATGAAATATTCATCCAATTTGAATCTTCCCTCCACATGACTTGTCCCTTCCAACAAAGCATTAAAATCTATTACACATGTGTCTTGCACAAGTCAAACTTGGCATTTAATGCACCTTTCATCCCCCCTAAACATGTCATTTCATCCAAAATTCAAATTTGAAATTGGCACATTGGCCAAGACTTACACATTCCTCACCCTCTCACACCTTGTCATTGGTCCATGAATGATCCAACATTCATCAATTGGACCTCTCCTCTCTTCAAGTTCAACTATAAGTTGAAGGCTTCTCTCCTTCAAACAAACAACACTTTTTCATGCAAGGTTACTCTCCACATAAGAGAACTAATCTTGCTCATCACAACAACACAATTTGAAAACACATCTACATTATAGGCAACTTGAGCTCATAGCATCTCATTGTCTATCTCTATCATCTTGGCACCATCTTTCTTATCAAGGATTGGGAAAGGGCTGCCTTCTACACAAAAAATTGCACCAATCCACCATAGGTTAGATATACTTCATGTCTTCTTTACATGTTAGGATTTGTTTTTGTCATTTGCTAATATTTTGAAGGATGTAGTATTATTTTATGAAGACATTGGATTTGTGTTTGGTTATATTAATCATGCTAACAAGATGTATGTGTTTTAGTTTTTAACCAAATTTGCAGATTTTGATGTCTACAAAATGGCGCTAGAAGGAGGGCTATGGCTCTATCATAATATTGGTTTTACTTGCAACTTGTTTTTCAGAATTTTATTTTTTTATACGTTGATGTGTTAATACCATTGTCTCTATCCATTAAGACTAGTTATATCATGCCTGGGTACAAAGTCATGTTTAAATTGGAGCCTCCTTTAGTCCTCATAAATCTATGCTATCTAGTCATTACGATAGCTCCATTTACATTGACTCAAGAGTCTTATTGATTGATTTATGGGAATAACACAGGTTTTATCAACTATTTTAGTACAATTATTTGTTTCAATCTCCAAGCTGACATTAAAATTTGGTTCTGCATTTTTGCATCTATGTCTTTGCCTTATTGTTGAAATATTTTTCTAGTAGCCTACTATCTTGTCTATTACAGTTTCTTCATATTAAATACACTGATTGATTCACTAATAGTAAGGAATGTACTAATCTTTGCCTCCTCATAGTCAAGAGAACATAGATTTGATCGAACCCAATTTGATTAGAATTGCTCATCCTCACAAGGTTTTCTCTTTGTGCTTGTACAGAGTATCCACTCCTAAAATGATGGGTTCCTACTGCTCCCAATATTTTCCAAGTGCTTTCTTCTCACTGAGGCATCTTCGTAATGCATTTGAAGTTGTGTAAGATCTTGCTCGTTGCAATATTAACTTGTCTCCTTTGAGTTTACACCAAGATCTCCTTACACTAGCACACAGGCCGCCTTGGTATAAGTAAAAACTTCTCACACAGTTAGCGAGCTACCTGAAGATTATCACCATCGTTCTCTAGCTGAAATCAATTTGTGCTATCTTTAAATGCTTTAGTGTTGTGAGCCTGTCTTATATCCTATGCTGCCAAGTATGCACAAAGCCCGCTTCTTAGAAATTTCATTTTCCTCTGAAAGCATGATCGACACCCATTAGCAATATGGCATCTAGTTGATTGAAGGGATATGTTTTAGTGCCTACATTATCTTGCACATATAATGCAATAGTTACTATTCTTGAAGACCAAATTTCTTAGAGGACCTCTGTCAAATAGTTGGTGCACCTTATATTTCTCATACTTTTTCTTTGAGGCATTCTATCAAACAGTTCACTTGATTTGTCTATGCATCCACACCTTGCATATATATTTGCTAGGGTAGTGGGGACTGTAGTATTTGAAAATAAAAATAGCTCTTGTGATCTATCAACAGTCCATGCACCTGGTCTATGTCTACATTCTAATGATTTGGAGGTTGATCAAATCTGAAGTCCATCCTTTGCCTACATTTCCTTTGCTGAGATACAATGTATTCCTCTCTGAATGGGCGCAGGGTTCCTCTATCAGCTCTTCCTCTTTCAGATTTGACCAATGAAATTTGAAGCATCACAAACAGTACGCGTGCTTAGTCTATGCCTCCCACAATCACTACCTTTTAGCCATTCTGTCAGGCAGTATGCGTGCCTAGTCTATGCTTTGTCAGACAGTTCACGTGCCTCGTCCATGCCTTGTCTATGCTTTGCCTTGTCTACACTATGCTTGGAAATTAAGCTTAAGCCTGCCAATCACATTTATTTAAATTTATGCCCATATACATGTCCACGCTTCCACATCTTGCATACATGTCCATTAGGGCAGTTGCAGCTACTACATTGAACTCATAAGACAGAGTCAATATTTTGTTTGCAGGTGAATTGTGTGTGGGTCGGTCTAGGGATTAGAGAGTTATTGTGTGAGGCTTCCACACAAGCTGCTATCCAAGTTGAATGCTACATGTCCACAAAAATAGGACCATTATTTTTCTGTTGATTTTTTTAGCCATTGCAAGCTCCTGTACAAAACCTTGTTGCGGCTAACATCTCTTGGCTTGCCTATAGTACTAGCGAAATGGTGGGATTCGGCTTTACACCTGCCATTTAAATTTACACTTTCCATTTGCATTTACTTTGAGGAATTTTCAAATGACTTGTTGGGCGCGCTATTTGCATTTACACCTGCAAGTTGCTTTAGCTGAAAAGTCTCTAATCCATGCTGGTTAATTTGACAACAACGAAGTTCACATACCTCTATCATTAAAGTAAGCTTGGATATTATCAAAGGAAATGCATCAACCTAGGGATTTTCCAATGTACTGTCTAACTAATAGCGGCTACTTGTCTAACTGCCAACAGTGAACATTAACTATGTTGGCTTTCCATTTTGGAAAAAATGATTTCGTAAATCTAAAAACACTTGATTAGAAAAATGGAAAGATATTTGTCATCTTTGGCAAGATTGTTTAATCATATAAATGCACTTTTACCCATGCACATTTATTAACACTGACAAAATGTAGGAGAAGATCAAGTTAGTGCATGGGTAATCATGTGGGGATAGCTCACTTATTGCAGCAAGCATAGTGAGTATTGTCGACATTGAATAACGATGCTATCAAAAGGAAATAAATTTATGTGGGAGAATTACATTTAGGGCACTGTATTTTTTGTGTGCTACGCTTTTTATCCAAATCTCTATTTGTTAGCACTAATTTAAGGGTCTATGTACTTAGTATATTTTTAATGTTTGATGGTTGTGTTGTTGGGGGCATAATTTTGTGGCTTTAAGAATTAATGAGGTGTGAACTAAAGTCATCTGCACTAAGGATCTCCAAAGAATGTCTTTCTATTTATGGGTTTCTTGTGAATGCATTCATTATGTTGAAATGGTATTCATTATATCATTAAATCAGCATACTTCTTATTTCTCATTACTGTGGCACTTTTTGTAGGTTGAAACTGAAGGTTGACATCAAGGTTGAAACTAAAGGGTGAAATCAAGATTGGAATTGGAAGTTGGCATTGGAGGTTGAAAAAAGACAAATGGAGTGGAGTTGGAGAGATTTTTTGAAATCAAAACTTGGAAAAAGTATTTTTTAATGCTTATTTTAAATCTTAGAGCTTCAATTCACTACCCTTTTTTTTTGTTTTAAACCAACTCACATTTCCTTTTGGGTTTAAAATTAACCACTTGACTTGATCTTTTCAAAGCTGGTTAAAAAGAACCTTAGACATTTACTAGATTTCAATTTGGACTTAAAATTGAACAAGGCAAACTTCACATTTCAATTGGTGCTTTTAAAATGAACTCATCATTGCTTTTGGGACTTAAAATGAACAAGTGTTTCCATGTTTTGTAATATTTTTCACAAACTAACATCATTTAAAATGCGTATGTGCTTCTCTCGTGCTTCACAGCGATCTTGAGAATCAAAATCATTTTGGTGATGTTAAGTTGTCAAAAATATTGCCTCCACACTTTGATTTGGGATCTAAAATTGACCAAAACATACGAGTGTGAGCACGATATATTGCAGGGGTTCTCCTCTTTTTTTTTCAACAAAGGTTGTGTGAAAGATGGGATATGTTAGCTCGCTTTTGTTTATCTTAGAGGGCCTACCTTGTGGGAAACAGTACTCACCCAAGGGAACGAACCAACTGGGAACACGCTAAAGCCAAGCGACTTCCACCTAGGATATAAGTGTGGATATTGGAACAAAGGCCAATATCATGAGGATTATTTTGACGAGATGGATAGCAATGGACTCTCGCCGATGTTGGATAATCCCCCATGAACGGAATGCCCACATTAGAACCCTTTGTTTAGAAAAAGGCCAAAACCTTATCTATCTTGTTGGTGCAAGAGGTCATGTCCTCTGAAGCCACCCCACGTAACATGCAGTCTTGTTGTGGAAATGGAAAGTATGTCATGGGAGATTCATGGGTACTAATGCTTGGCTAACCCGAATAAGTGAGTGTCATGGAGGGGAGCCAGTGTGGTCAATCATTTATCCATTCACACAAGATATGCGCAGCTGGATTTATCCAAGTGGGAACCCAACAAGATATTGCCTCATCATCCTAGGATTGTAAAAGTGTTTGGGAAGAAATACATTGCTTGATCCTGAAAACATTTGAAAAAAAACATTCACAGACCTTCAAATTTCAAACACCTTGGAGGAAACAAATATCTTTGATGAATTAAAGTACTCTTTCTTGCCCTAGGGACCATATCCTTAGAGGTTTCTAAGTGTTTGGATTCTATCATCATTTGTTTTCACTAAGGATAAACATAGGAGACTTTTTCCCTAATTTCTTTGATTTCCACATAATGGACATTGTGGGATGAAAACGAAAGTGGGACATTAGACATTTGGTTTGAAAACATAATCAAGCAAGTGCTTTTGGTAAAAGGAATTCATTAAGACAAGATAAAAGACAAATTGGATTACACATGTGTGTTCTAACATGATTTCCCGCAAGATCAAAATCCCAAAACCAAAGTTCAAGAAGCTTAGTTTGAAAGCTTGTGAGGAGCATTTTGAGATCCTGAGTTGAATGAGTTTTAGTATCAACAGAATCCAAAAAAATTTTGAAAGGTTTTCTTTCCTCCCATAGGAAATATAGTGTGTTCTTCAACACCGAGGTCTTGTAAGCAGAAGTGTTATTCTAGGTCAAGTATAGGATCAAAATTCAATCACTTTCATCCATCTCTCAACCATTAGATCAGTCAAAAGTCACCTCACCAACAACTCTTGGAAACTTTGTAAACATCTTTTATGCTAAACTTTTAGGCGAAATCAAAACCACTTTGTTTGACTTAACACACCTAGTCAAACCATCATCTTATACACAAGTTCTCTCTAGGATAATACAGCTTCCTAGGGTTTACGAGTTCATCTTGTTTGGCTTAACACGCTTAGCCAAATTATCAAATCATCACATCATTTGACTTAACACACTTAGTCAAACCATCCTCTTATGTACAAGTCCACTCTAGGATAACACAACTTCCTAGGGTTTTACAAGTGCATTTATCACATTTTGTTTGAATTAACACATCTAGTCAAACTATCAATACAGTCACGATCAATCAAAGTCCTAAAAGGTTTTAGCATTTCCTTCAAAGCTTCTTTAAGAGTTCCATTCATCCGTATCACTCATCTTTCATTTATCTCATCCTCGTCATCACTTTGATCCTTCAATTATCCTAGTTCTTCACTTCTTTGAACCTAAGGTTTAGACTAATCTAAAAAATTAAAGGTTCATCTCTTACACTCTTGAAAATTGATCTTCATTTTATGGTTCAAACTCAATCACAACACAAGAGGGACATGGAATATAAACTTGATCCATCCATCATGAGCAATTCGAGTCAACCAAACTATCCAAGTCTCACAATGCCAATTGATTATTGAAACTCACATTTATGCAATTCAAACATGGCATCATTATCTCCTCCAAAATTCAATGATACAAATGTGAGTATGCCCAATCCAAAGTTTGGAACACCTTTCCCAATGATATATTTAAATCCAAGTCCAAATTTGCAAATCTATCAAACAAACGCTCAATGCATGAGTTTTCCAAACAACATTATCCCACCAAATCCATACATGACAAATACAAGTTTGTTGAACATGAACATTTCTTGTCTACACTTGGTAAATTTTGGGGTAGACATGTCTACAAATCCCACCAATGTTGTTCAAAATCCAAGCAATATGTTAACGACTTCAGATATTGATCAAATTTAAGGTAACACCATGCAAAATCAAAGTTACCTAAATCAAGACAATATGATTCTCAACCACAACAATATTCAATTTCAATCTATCATGCTGAATCAAAAAATCATACCAAATCATCCCATTTTGCCATTGGTATCACAACAACAGGTGGCAACCATCCAAGCAATCCCAATGGTCAACACCATTCCCATTCCACCACCACCACCACCACCGCCAAAACACAACACAACCAATTCATTCTCCATCATGTTGCAAGCCACTCAAGAAGCTTCCTGCAAAAAGGCTCTACAAAACCAACAAGCTGCATAAGCAATCCAACAAGCATGAGCGCAATTCCAAGCTCGACAAGCACAATTCCAAGAAAAATACCAAGCTCAACTAAAAGCACAACAAGAAGTGCATCAGGAATCCTTGCAAGACTACCAATTACAGCAGCAATACGACCAACAACAAGTGTTGTTGGCACAACAACGACATGACCAACAACAAGCATTGTTGGCTCAGCAACAAACACATGCATTACTCACTCAACAAAGCTTGCAACAAATCCCCATTGCAATTGATGAAAACAATGATCAAGATTTATCCATCAATGAACACATTGAAAACATTCCCATCTCATTCAAGGATCAAATCAACATACACCAAGATCTACTTTTAAATCATGATCAAAACTCACCAACAATGTCCAACAATGATCCAATTCAATAAATTTCAACATCACTTGGTTTGTTGGTTGAAAACATTGAAAATCTATCCACTACAACTACTGAAGACAATAATCAAAACCAATTCATCAATGAGCACTATGAAGATATGACTACCCCATCCAACGATCAAATCAACATACACCAAAAGCCACTTTTCAATCATGATCAAAACTCACAAACAATGTCCAACAATGATCTATTCAAAGGAGGGTTGAAATTATTTGATCCTATAATTTGTGATGCTTCAAATAATGATCATGTTGAAAGTGTCTCTACATAACCTAATGAGTTAGAGGACATATCCCAAGTTTTTTCCCTTAAGCATGATCGACATCTTTCACTTAAGTCTAGCAATGGTCCTTTCCAGGACATATTGACATCTTTTGACCTCATGGTAGCAGATATTGAAGAAATCCTTAACTCACCATTTGATCCAAATCCACTCAAAGTTCAAGATAATATTGAGCCACTTCCCAATGATGATGTCCAAGAACCCACTATAAGCAATCCATCCTTTGAAATTGACCCATGTCAAGAAATTGAGCCAAAGCATGTCGAAAGCGATTCTGAAATCACTCAAGATCGAGAATTCGTATCTCCAAGATACTACAATGATCTAATGGGCACTCTTTTATCTATGCAAGATGTCACAAATGATGATCACATCCATATAGCACATACCCCTTTGCCTACCCATGAGATGCTTTCTTTGGATGGACACGTAGATGATCTTCATTCAAAACAAGAGTCTCATACTCTTGATATCATTACGAAGAAACAAGAGTCTCATACTCTTGACATCATTACTGAGGGACAAGAGTCTCCTACTCTTAAAATTTGTACACATGATCAAGATATAGATAAATGTAGAGACATATTAGAAATGAATCATGAGGAAGACTTTTACAAGAATAGTGAAGCATCAACACTTTTTGAAGAAATACTACAATCTGATATTTCACAAGATCAAATTACAGATATCAATCAGGAGGATCCTATCACTTATAAAATTGGATCACTCACCTTTTTAAGGGAAAGCTATCTCATCACTAAAGAAGTTAGCACCTTTGAAGATCTGCCACAGAGAAGAGAAAGATTAACACCTTATTTCCAAGGTAAATCATATCATTTTGCAAATACAATGTTTCAACAGATGAATTATCAAGGTAGGAGATTAGGCCTACACAAATAGGGTATCCTAGAACTAGTGCAGATTATTGGTAATCCTAAGCATCAAGGCCTTGGTTATTCAACAATCAAGCGATATAAAGAAATCGGTGATACTTCCACAAAATTGGGGGCAACTTGGTCTCGAGCAAACACCAACATAGGGAGCATGAAGAATCCTTATGATGAAACCAATGCCAATACTACAACCTACCATGTCACAAATCTTCATCCACCCATCACCCCATCCACAAATTGGGACCAACGACAAAGGAAAGATTTGAATCAAAGCATGAAGAACGTTATCAAGGAAAAAGAAGTACTGAAGCATAAAGGACAAATCAAATACATATGGATACCAAAGATTACAAAGAAATACTATCCCTATCAAACTCCATTAGTCAAAGAAACTATGGGGCAAAATAAAAAAGGGAAAAATATGCATCAAAGATGTCCGCAAAAGAAAAAATAGGCTTCTCAAGTGACATAAAAAGTGTATCAAGTTGTTGGTCCTAATTCCATGCACACTTCCATAACCACCCATCATTTCTCATCTTCCCAAGTTTGGAAAGTCAAATGCTCCAAACTTTCGACCAATCCACCTTTTACTACTAAACACACTTCATACACACCTCCATGCATGATATTCAATTATTACATTGACCATGTGTTGGCAACAACCCTTCATCATAAGGATTCAAAAGGCACTCTATTGTGATGTGCGCATAGAGATAGAGTTAACTCCGGTATCAACAAAGTAGATCAGGGATCTCAAAAGTTGCATTCAAGTGCATGTATCTTGGCAAAGCAACTTCTTCAAGAAGGATACTAATGGCATATTATGACAAAAACATCAACATCAGCAATACCAGGTGGTTCAACATCACCTTAAAATCTCTTAGAAAATACAAAAAAATTAGAAAAAATGTCCTGAAAAAATGGTCACCTTGATGAAAACCTAGCAAACAGGCATCTTGGCGACAACAAAAAAAATAAAATCAAAAAATACAAAAAATCCAAAAAAATCAGAAAAAGGATTGAAAATAGTAAAGAAAAAAATCATCCTCCAGCGAAAACCATTTCGGTGGAGCTTTGGGCAGGTACCATGATGAAAACCTGGCAAACAAGCATTATGTGTAGAATTGAGCATCTACGTGTGCCAATTCAAGAGAAAGCATCTTATCACATCCATAACAAATCCAACATTCTAGCCATATCATTCGTTCATCCATGAATCGGTTATCCAACCCATTGCCATTTATCTACCTTATCTTGATCTTGACCAAGTTTGGTGCACACTTTACACTTGCTTATGGTAGGCATCTTGACATGGGTAATTTTCATTGATCCCATCCTACCCAATGCTATCTGAGCAATATCCGAATGGGCATTCCTCTATTCGAACACCTTATCTTGTCACAAGATAATATTTGGCATCCTTTGCATGCTTACCATATCTATCCATACACCTATTCAAGAATCTACCCATGGTCATTCAAACATTGCTAGACATTGGGGGAAAATGTTTGCATCTTTCTTCGGGAATAAATCTCGATCTATATTTTCACACTTACGTGGTGATCCAAACATTGGAAAATGTGAAATCAGATTGGTTAAGGCATTTGTGAACCAAAAAATCCAAATCACTGGCCCATGACATATTTTGGCAGCAAGAAGATGTTCCTTATCATGCTTTATCTTTCATTAAACATCAATCTGAACAATTCATATCAGTCGCATCTAATGCGCATGCCAATGTCACATCAAATCATCAAAACAATTTTGTTCCAAATCAAGCTTCATCAATCTTGATCAATCGAATCCAATCAATTATCGCCTTGTTTGGCTTAACACACTTAGTTAAACTATCATCTTGTGAACAAGTTTACTCTAGGATAACAAAAATTCCTTGGGTCTACAAGTTCATTATCATCTTTGTTTGGCTTAACACACTTAGCCAAATTATCAAATCCATAATCACCTTGTTTGGCTTAACACACCTAGCCAAATTATCCTTTTTGTACGAGTTTACTCTGGGATAACATAACTTCCTGGAATTTACAAGCGCATTATCACTTTTTTTTGAATTAACACACTTAGTCAAACTATCAATCCATCAATCCAATTGATCAACATTAAGCTTGGTTTTCAACAAAATCCCGAAACAGAGCACTGATATCATCATGTATTCATAACCAAATCGTCAAAATCATGCAAAAATTTTCAAAAACATTCAAAAACTCATAAAAAAAACCAAAAACATTCAAAAATTTCATCAAAAAATTCAAAAACATTCAAAATATCATCAAAAATCCAAAAACATGTCAGAATATCCGAAAATCTTCAAAAATTTCATCATCAAGTCTTGTCAGTTTTTCACCTTGTTGAACTACGTCATCTCTGAGCTTGAACGTAGGCAAGGTTGATTTTTAATCATCCCCCAAGATAGTTAGGGTTAGTCCTTAGGCATTCGTCACATTGGCAATCCATTTGCCCATCTTCTTTTATAGTTAGGGTCAGTCCTTAGGTGCCCATCACAATGACATCCATCTGCCCATCTAGTTAGGTGTTCATCGCAGAGGCATTCATTTGTCCATCATTTTTTAGGATTTTATGCATTTGTCGCAATGACATCTATCTGCCCATCTAGTTAGGCATCTATCGCAGAGGAATTCATTTGTCCATCTTTTTCATTTTAGGATTTTAGGCATGCATCGCAATGACATCTATATGCCCATCTAGTAAGGCGTCCATCACAGGGGCATTCGTTTGTCCATCTTTTTCATTTTAGGATTTTAGGGGTCCATCGCAATGACATCCATCTGCCCACCTAGTTAGGCGTCCATCGCAGGGGCATTCGTTTGTCCATCTTTTTCGCATTTTAGGATTTTAGGCATCCGTCGCAATGACATCCATCTGCCCATCTAGTTAGGCGTCTATCGCAGAGGCATTTTTTTTCCATCTTTTTAGGATTTTAGGCGTCCGTCGCAATGACATCCGTCTACCCATCTAGTTAGGCGTTCATCACAGAGGCATTCATTTGCCCATCTTTTTAGGATTTTAGGTGTCTATCGCAATGACATCCATCTGCCCATCTATTTAGGCATCTGTTGCATTGGCATTTTTTTGTCCATCTTTTTCACATTTTAGGATTTTAGGCGTTCCTCGCAATGACATCCATCTACCCATCTAGTTAGGCATCCGTCGCAGGGGCATTCGTTTGTCCATATTTTTGACATTTTAGGATTTTAGGCATCCGTCATAATGGCAATCTATTTTCCCATCTATCTCATTAGCATTCACATCAATTGTCATCTGAACTATGTCGTCTCTGAGCGTAAACGTAGGCAAGGCCATCGTTGATCAGCCCTCGAGACACAAAATTCAAAAACATTCATAAATATTGAAAATACCAAAAACATTGAAAAATCTTGAAAATACCAAAAACATTTGTAAAACATCTCAAAAATACCAAAAATAGCCTCAAAACATTTGAAAAAATCCAAAATGGTGCATCCATTTCATCTCGCTTTCACCCGTGATTGTCATTGCTCATAATAAATCAATCGTCACTTTCACCCTTTGGTGAGTCAGTCAAAAGCAAGTCTAGCACGTTCAGAAGAGAACACCTAATCGTCAAAGTCTCGAAAGTCTAAGTCAGTAAGCAAGAAAGCTGGTCAACTCGGAGTATCAATAGTTTATCACCCAATCAGTCTCACTAAAACCCTGATCACTACATGTCCTAGGATGAAGCTTTCCCACGATGGACATAAGCATCAGGTACCCCACAGTAGTTTAGCCTTGGCTAGCGGTACGAAGAACATTAGCTTGTTTGTTTACTTTATCTTGCTCTTTTTTGACTTATCTTATTTTGCACTCATTCCAAGAACCTCTCCATGATGCCTAAACAAAATAGGTTTAGAGAGAAAGGAATGGGGCAATGATCATTATCTTTTTATCTACTGTGCTTGTTGGATATTCTTGTAAAATAACTTTTTCATGCATACTTTGTTTTGTTTGTAGGAAGGATGTTTAAGGTATCTTGTTGACCACATAAGAAGGCTTTCCTTTTTTATGTTTTGGCCTGAGATGTTTGGAATATCTAAACTGCATTCTGAATAAGGTTATGTTTGTCAAGTGTGAACAAGAGTACTCCTATTTGTTTGATGAGTCAAAGTCCATCACATTAGGTGCCATGCCATCCTGGTTCTTAATACCTTGATGCATCGCACCTATGTGTGTTACCAAACATAACGAAAGGTATGCTCTTTTCCCATCCTTGGATAAGCAATACATCATCATCATTCATCATCATATCCAATAAAGTCTCGATGACTAGAGAACTTGTTGGACTTCTTCATCTTCTTGAATTTAAGGGTTGATCCCTCTCATTCTTCTATCCTCTTTCACGCTGACAATGCATCCATCCTGCATCTATGCTGCATTCATCCTCTCATCTTGCATAATCATGTCATATCATTATAGGACAACATCATCCATCTCATTCATCTCACATGCATTGCATAATCATTTAACATGTTTAAAATAATATAGATTTGTTATTTTAAGCATCTTCCAAACATCTCATTTACATCATCATTATCATCCATACATCCATTTTGAACCTCTTTGTCATGAGATCGACCTCAATTTGAATATTTTTGCTCGATCTCTCGAGGGGGAAATATACTAACACATTTATTTTTGTTGGGGCATTCGAAAAAGCATAAATTTTTTAATTTCGATGTCGACAACATCATTCTTTCAATCAATGCAATGAGTACATTGCTTCAAAGAGGGGCAAAATGTAGACATGTAAAACTAACATCATGCATCCCACTCTAATTAACATTCAATTCTGCTATTAATCTAAATTAATTAACCTCTAGTCATGATCACCTATTCTCCAGCTTTTGACTCAACTAGAGTCAAATCTAAACTCTCAACTAACCCACCCACTTGCACCAATAAATCAATTATTTGATTTATCAATTCTTCTAATTACTTTCAAAAGGGCATCAAGATGGAATATTCATCCAATTTGAATCTTCCCTCCACATGACTTGTCCCTCCCAACAAAGCATTAAATGCTCTTACACATGTCTCTTGCACAAGTCAAACTTGGCATTTAATGCACCTTTCATCACCCCTAAACATGTCATTTCATCCAAAATTCAAATTTGAAATTGGCACATTGGCCAAGACTTGCACATTCCTCACCCTCTCACACCTTGACAAGTGGCATCTTGTCATTGGTACATGAATGATCCCACATTCATCAATTGGATCTCTCCTCTCTTCAAGTTCAACTATAAGTTGAAGGCTTCTCTCCTTCAAACAAACAACACTTTTTCATGCAAGGTTACTCTCCACATAAGAGAAATAATCTTGCTCATCACAACAACACAATTTGAAAACACATCTAAATTATAGGCAACTTGAGCTCATAGCATCTCATTGTCTATCTCTATCATCTTGGCATCATCTTGCTTATCAAAGATTGGGAAAGGGCTGCCCTCTACACAAAGGATTGCACCAATCCACCATAGGATAGATATACTTCATGTCTTCTTTACATGTTAGTATTTGTTTTTATCATTTGCTAATATTTTGAAGGATGTAGTATTATTTTATGAAGACATTGGATTTGTGTTTGGTTATATTAATCATGCTAACAAGATGTATGTGTTCTAGTTTTTAACCAAATTTGCAGATTTTGATGTCTACACACAATATGATTCAAAGTGCTTTACAACAAGTTCCTATCCCTTCTAATGCACAACCAAATGAAATAGAAGCTCCATTATTCAAGGAATAAATATTGACATTGTTTTCCAACAAAGTGAGCTCCCTCCTTTGAAAGTTTGAAAATAAAAAGATTCTCTCATGTTAATAGTTTCCTATGATGGGTTGGGAATACAAAGAACCCTCATTGGAAATGGCTCTACCCTTAATGTGTGCAGTGTGACACTTTGGATTGGCTTGGTGTGGATAAATAAAAAATTAAACCTTACGCTTTATCTATTAAGGGATTTGACAATGTAGGAAAATAACTGTTGGTGTGATAACTTTTCCTATTATAGCTAGAAAGGCCACATTAGTAACACTAATCCATGTTATGCCTTGCAATCTTTCATACAACCTTCTTTTACGCAGATCATGGATTCATGCAATGAATGGGGTTCCTTCTACTCTTCATCATATAATGAAGTATGCCTACAAAGAAAAGAGTGTACCAAACTTGAAGTTAACCATGAACAAAAATATTTGTTGGAACATTGAAAAAACCAAGAAAAATTCTTTGGTGGTGGCACTCCCCTTGGGCAGACAGACCAACCACCTTGCTGAAGCCATAGGGGCTTATCAAGTCCTTAACCTTGCTAGGAAGCTGAAGTACAAAAATGTATGGGTTGAAGGAGATTCTAACAATATAATCCAATGCTTTAAAGGGTTTCAAAAGCCTTCCTAGACTATTGAAAATTGCTTTAATTTATCTAAGGAAATTATTAATTCCTTTGAGAACTACTTTGTCACTCATGTCTATAGGGAGATCAATACGGTGGCAGATTATTTTGCAAACATAGGGGTGAAGGTGAATAATAAACTGATATGGCAGAGGAGTGATGGTCTTGAGGCTAACATCATGGCCTTAATTATGAATAATAAAACCCATGGGAGGGTTCAATTTCCCTCTCTAAATAATGATTAAGGTGAAGGTGGGTTTTTCGAAGCAGTCTTGGTACTCTTGTTTCATCATTTTTCTTCAACGGGTGGAGTACTGTGGATTTTATGGTTTTATTAATCTTTGGTGCTTCACACGCTTTCTAGGCATTTTTGTGCTCATGAATAGAGGAATTCTAGAGTCTTAAAAGAAAATTTGCATTGTAGATAGAATGGGCAATGAGCGTTGTAGTTTGGAACTGGTTGATTGTAGTGAGTTGAAGACCAATGAAAAATTGTGGAGGGTGCAGGAGAAGGGTGGCATCACAATCTATATGGAGAAGCTCCATGGTAGGGATCACGAGGTCACTAGGACCTTTGCGAAGCATTGGAGTAATGGCATAATTAATTTGTTTGGTAGAAAAGCGAAGATTGATGAGAAATTAATTTCTAAGGTAAGTGGTATGCCGATGGAGGGTCTGAAGTTTCATAGAGATAGGAAGCTCTTCGACCAGGAGGTTAAGAATTTCCCTTGCACTGAAAAGGAAAGGGAGGACCTATTCCGAGCTACTAAGAGTAGCTATGATGCTATGAAAATCAAGTTTTTGTGGAGGGAGGTATTGAGGATTATCATAGAGTATATCACACTAGACAAGAGATGTACTAGAATTTTTGGGTATCACTTTGTGCTCCTAAACCATTTTAGGCATCAGGTTAGGGTCTCCCTTCCTTTTTACCTCTCTACTTCGATAAATTCGAATCTTCAGGATCATGTGTCTAATATGTTATGATATCCCATAATTCATGAGGGCTTACTTGTTCTAATCTATGAGAACTTTAAACCTTTGTTGGCCATCCATAATACCCCTTCTCCTTGCTCTGTCTCTAATAAGGAGGAGTTGAGTGATTTTTATATGCACAAAGTTGAGTGGGATACTGAAATGGAGGGGGAGGAAAAGAACCCTATGGAGGCCAAGAAGAAGGGAAATTTCAAAAGCATGTCCAAGTCCTATGCCATCCCTAAACCCAACACAATGACATCTACTGGCAGGGCCAAAATTATTTATCCTAGGTCTGACATTTCCAATTTCAAACCTAAAGGTACTCCCAATGTTCCTCACGAGGGGAAAGGTAAAAGAAAATTGTAGGAGGACCCTTCCTAACACATTGACCATGAAGAACCCCAACACACCAATTCTTCTAATACCTCCAGCTACCGTGCAACAAACAGGGAAGATAGGCCCCGGTACCCAAGTGATCTTCAGTAAGATGACCACTACTTCAAAGTTGAGCGCAAGTACCCTAGCGACATCCTTGCAATTGCTCGCAATGGCTCTATTGAATTTTTGTCTGATCAGGTGGGAGTTATTTGAGATAAATGAGATAAAGCTTAATCAAATGGGTTATAATAGTAGGTTGGAAAGGGTGGAAGGGGTTGATAACATGAGCAAGGAAAAAGGAAGAGCTAAGGACCTATGGATGGAAGATGATAAGAAATATATGGTTGAGTTCCTAAAGAAAATTATGGAGGATTTGGAGCATTTCAAAAACAATCATGAAGGAAAACTTTCTGATATTGAGGGGAGGCTTAAAACTTTTAGAGAATCTATTCAGAAAGTTTTGGAAATGAGCCACAAAATTCTTAAATCCACTGCCAGTACCATGAACATGATGGTCAAAAATCTGGAAAGGGCTCATCAGATAAAGTTTGTGGTGGAAGTGGAGGAGGTCAAAGATCTAGGTCAGGTGGAAGGGATTCAACCAAGAAAACATACTAGAGCCAATTTGAAAAGGAAGTTGGAAAAGCCCCTTATGGAAATTCAGGACATGAAGCAAGCTACTATCAACATAGATAACCTGGGAAAGGAGGTCACTGATATCCTAAGAAATCTGGCCTAGTGGTTGGTTTCCTGTAGGTGTTCTACTTTTTTTTTTGTTTTTTGTTGTCTCTGTGTTGGTCTCTGGTCTTTCTCCACTGGATACTCCTCTTCTTTTAATGAAATTTTAATGCTTTATCCTTTCTCTATCCACTGTTAAATGGTTTCGGGCCCCCTTCAAAACATTCTTTTACCTTAATCAAAAACAAGAAAAATCCTTTGAAAATATTGACACCAACTGCACAAGTGGAACCTATGAAATAGAAAGACAAATGAAAACATATCAAGGGAGTAACAAATCTATTAGATATGGCTGGGGTTCCTTAGATTTCACATCATTCATGGGCTAATATGAGATCATAAACAATAATCTAAAAAGGGAAAAGAAAAAGAAGTAATGTCAACACAAAATTTGGAAGAATCTTTGAAAGATTCCACTTCAACAACTTTAAAAGAAGAAATTATTTACACAACAAACTCTTTTGAAACTGACTACAAACAGCCATTGAATCCAAAAGAAATGAAAAATATTTATGGAAAAGGTTATGAAATTATGGAAGAACATGGTTATAGTGGAAAAGGATGTGATGCTAGAGAAAAAGATATTTGTGTCCCTATAGAGCCTCACACGCATGAAAAGACTAGTGGTATTGGTTATTGTCCATCGAAAGCAACAAGTAAGCCTTCACTTAATATCAACACTATTATAAAAGATTTCTCTAAGCTAACTTTAACATTAGTGCATCCTGAACTGATAGACACTACTACTCTTGATTATTATCCGTTAAAAGAAATGAAAGAAACAAATAAATCCTCACTTAACATCAATTCCATAACAAAAAACACTAATGATTTGAATCCGAGAGATTTTACCCACTCATGTAAAGGATAGAAAAAAAAACTCACAATCTAAAGAATCTTGTACTAATAATCACAAAATAAAGGAACATCCTCTACTATTGATCAAGAGGGTATCTTGTTGAGACTCCTCCAAGATCATTTGATATCTCTTTGTCCAAGAACATGAAAAACAATTTACTACAAGAATTCCTTTTTCTCATATCATAGATTTCATGGTCATTCTACTAATGCATGTAAGGATTTAAGTGATCAAATTCAAAATTTAAAGGATTTTGGTGCTCTTCCTTGTGTCAAGGCACCCAAATCCTCTAATTGATACTGATTTTCACTCTAGCATGTTTCTCATCAATCATCTTGGCTCATCCTTGTCTAGCACTAAGTGGGGGCAAGGGGTTAAGTAGCCTTGTCCTCGTATGTAATTTTTCGTTGTATCTTTTTCCTAGTTGACCTCCTTTCATGTACATATAAGAGAAAACTTGGGATGTGGATGACATGCCTTAAGTTGGCTCGCATGTGACGTACTGAGTTTTGGGGGCAAACCCTTATTCATGATGTAGTTTAATTTGGAAATATATGACATGGAATAGGGATTTCAGAGTAAGCTCTCATGTCTTCTTCTAATTTAAAGAAATTTCTCACAACAATGGTGTTAGCAACCACTTTAAAGTGGGGTCATACATCAACACTCATGTTTCAATTTGAATTTTTCTTTCTTCTTGCAAGGCATACTTTTCTTTGTGGTGTCATTGGGTTTGATTCCCTCCAAGAGCGTGACATTTTTGCAACCCGTCCTCTCTTGGAGACATTAGGCCTGATTTTACCTAAGAAGAGACCTTATATGGACTAAGAAAAACCCCTTTGAATGTACTTTAGACTATTTTTCATTTACAATAGTTATTATATGGCCACTGTAGACACTTAAAATTGACCTAGGACTACGAACTCAATTTTCTCATCAATTCCTCTATACACAATTTAATTATGTCACTCTAACTAAATTCAACTATTAATTAAATAATGACTAATTATTTATTTAATTTATCTCTCTTATTATTCTTGACTATTTAAATAAATAGCATTCATTTAAATACATCACTAATGTCTAAAGACCTCTTTAAATTAAATAAATTATTAAATTTATTTAATCCACTATTCCCCCTTGATTATTTAAATAAATTAATTTTATTTAAATATGTCTCTAACATTAAAGTTTTCTCATAATTAAATAAATCCCCCACAATCTATTTAATTATCAATCCACTTCTTCCATAATTAAATAATTTAATTTAATTATTTAATTATCTTTCACAATTCATTTCTAAATTTAAATAAAAATCATTTATTTAAATTTCTCTCTCCTCAAGTAAATAATTTAATTAGTATTTATTGTCACATGAATTCACCATTTTGAATTAAATTAAAATATTAAATTAAAAATGGCATTTCCCTCCACAACTTAAGTTATTTCTAAAATAACTTGATTTTCTAACTCATCCTTTTTTTACTTACTAATTCTCATCTCACGGTCACAACTATTCTCTTTCCTTGATTTAATTTCTTAAATTAAATCTTGTCCACTCAATTTGAATTTCACCCTAAATTTGCCCTAACCCTAATTAAGAGGTTGTTATTTTGAATCTTGACCGTAGATTCTAGGGCACTTCTCAATCTTTAATCTCATTCGTCCATCCAAAATTGCATTTTCTATAAAATGCCAATTTTGTTCTCATTTTGTCATTTCTTAATCTCTTAATCTCTTAATCTCTAAATTGTGTGAGCTTAGCATTTTATATTGTCATTTAGTCATTAGATATTTCATGTAGGAATTGATATTCTCTTGCATAGATTCTCAAATCCTTCAACACTTGATTAGGATTATACACAATAGTAGATTTCTCATCAAATCTGAGGGCAACCCTTCATATTTCAGCAAGCTAGAAGGTGTAATGGAGATCAATCATGGAAGATGAAGAACTTAGGTGAGATCTCTCTTTTTTTGTTCTTTATTTAATTTCCTTTGCACTTCATTACGTATTATGGGTTTTATGTGTTTGCATGTGATTTGCTAACCTATCTTGCAGGAAAAATACCCCTAGTTACATTGGTGAACCCAACTCTTATTTTTCAAAACACATTTTTGTAGGTTTCATATGACCTTTTTTGTTTTTTTTGTAGGTATAGGTGTACAAAATGACACATTTGTTGCTTCCTGTGATGGAAGTGATCTGTTGCACCACATCTTCTTATGAAAGCAACACAACCACTCTGTCATGATGCACTGGCCTTTCTCAGCGACTCAAATCACAACTTGAGATGCATCTGATAGAAACCAAGCCACATTTGACATATCGAGCCACATATGCAATCTTGAATGACACATTCACTCTGATGTGACACAAGTGATTGGTAAAAAGGGTTTTATAATTTATTTTTTTGGATTTATGTTTTTCTATTTTGAGATTAAATATTTTTTCTTAGCTACTAATCTGTGTGTGAGAGCATGTGTCAAGTTGGTGTCTAACCATCCTTTTTGAGTTGTTTGTTTTTCTAAAATTCAATCAATCAAGCAAACAATCATGCATTTCACTCATGGATTAAAATGAACACTCACACATTTGCATTGGTTTAAAAAGAACAATCATGCCTTTTCATTTAGTTTAAAATGAACTCTTCATTATCTCAGACTACAAATGGTTAAAATGAACTCTTGATTGTTTCACACTACAAACCGTTAAAATGAACCCCTATATGATAACACTACAAAAAGTTAAAATGAACATGTGTTTGATCTATCTTGTGGTTTAGTAACAACCTCGACAGTGTGTATGCAATTCTCTAGCACCTTGTGCGATCTAGAGAAACAAAATAACTAATGAATTAGTTACTCTATCACGCTTTCATATTTTCAATTTGGGTTTAAAAAGAACAACCATGCGAGTGTGAGTGGAATATATTGCATGTGATCTCTCTTTGTTTTTCAACAAAGATTGATCGAACTGTGGTTATGTTTTCTCGCTTTTGTTTACCTTAGAAACCGAGCCTACTTTGGTGGGAAAAATTACTCACCCCAAAGCGACTCAAATCGGCAATGATTTTTTTTAGCCGAGTTACTCCCGACCGGTATATAAATGTAAATCCTAAGGGAAATCCTAGGATTATGAGTGCAGATGTGTCATACAGACCAAGTAGTGTAACTATGAGAATTTTCCTAGGGTTAGCAATATCACATACAAACCATAAAAACCCAAGGCAATAATGAAGTGTGAAGGAATAGATGAAACAATTTCACCAAATGTCTTCATCCTCCATGACTGACCTCCATTATACCTTCTCAACTTGCTGAAATACGTTGTTGCTCTCAAATTTATGATGAGCAAGCCAATGGAAATGACAATCCCTAAGCAAATATTGAAGGATTCTGAACAACTATATGCAATACTATGCCCTACTGCAACTAGTAAGCATCTAAAATGTCTAAACCATGTTAAATAAAATCTAAATATGCCTATGATAAATGAAGAAACATGCAAGAGTATCAAATTGCAAGAACATGAGGTTGCAAGATATCAAAATACCAGGTTCCCCAAAATGAGACCAAAATTTCCATTTTATAGAAAATGCAATTTTGTGTGAATGGCCAAGATTAAAAGTTAGCAAGTGCCCTAGAATAAATGGATGAGATTCAATATAACAACCCACAATTAGGGTTAGGGCAACATTAGGTCAAATTCGAAATGAATGGACAAGATTGATTTTTAGAAAATCAAATGAATGGCTGACAATGCATGTGACAAGAGATTCTGGGCGCACAAACCGAAGTTGCTAGAGAATCAAATAATAATTTAAAATTATTTGATTCAAGAGGTGATGTTGACTTTTTGAATTAAAAATTATTTTAATTCAAAAGTGGTGGGGTCATTGTGATAGTAAATAATTTGATTTAAATTATTTACTAAAAGATGGAAATTAGAAAGTGGGACTTATTTTAAATAAATAATATTTATTTAAAATGTGCACGGTAAAAGAGGAGAAATTTAATTTTAGGTGGTGGGACTTATTTAAAAGAAATAAATTTTATTTAAAATGAGCATAGCAAAAGTTATTTAATTTAGGTGGAAATTAAATAATAAAGATTATTTAATTATAGAAGAATGTGACAAAGGGAACCATTTAAATTAATATAATGATTTAATTCAAAATTCAAGAGAGTGGACCAAATTAAATAAATAAAATTATTTTAATTTAGGAGAGAAGAGGCTAACGAATAATTAAATAATTTAAACATAATTATTTAATTAGAGTGGAAAGTGGACAAAATTTAAATAAATAAGAATTTATTTAAAGTTTAGGAAGAAGAGGACTTAATTAGTGACATAATTAAATAAATAAATAAAATTATTTATTTAATAATCAAGAAGACATTAGACAATTAGACAATTAGTGACGCATTGAATAAATAAATAAAATTTATTTATTTAATAATCATGAAGAATAAAATGATATGAATTAATTAAATAATTATGAATTATTTAATTAATAGTTGAAGGTGAGTTAGAAACATAATTAAAATGTGATGTTATGCTAGGAAGAAAATGATTGAGAAAATGATTAAAACTAGAGTTTGCAGGCCTAGGTCATTTTTATGTGTCTACAAGTGGTACTCCCCAAAACCCTATTGAGCATAACCTCTTTAGGTTGGAGTGCCTCCTAAACGAACATTAATCTTGTGCCCCATGTATGGAAATTCGAACAGGTGCCCGAACTAAAATCTTTGTATAGAGGCCAAAAACCTTTCTATTTTTTGGTGTAGTAACGGTCGTTGCCAAGGAACCCACACCTGCGTGGTTTTAGTAGAGATGATCAGCCTTTCATGGGAGATTCATGGGGATTGGAAGCTTGGTTGCCTTGAGAAGTGAGTGCACTATAAGGGAGAGCCTGTGGGGCCAAGCTTCTGGATTCATCTGCTAAGAATATGCGGTTGGAGTAAAGTCCACATCGGATCCAAAAGAATACTGTCCTTTCAACCATAAGGATTTGTAAATGTTTTCTATGTGGTTGTTTTTCAATTTCTTCCAGCATCATGTGTTTTCCTAGTGTATTTAGACAACATGAACAAATGAACATCTACCTCAAAATCTGAAACAACACTGCAAAACTGACATATTCTCTACAATCTACCCAAAATTTTGCCACAAAATCACTTCCTATAATGCATTTTATATTCTCAACCACAATTGCTTATTTTTGAACCACAAGTGCTTTGTCAAACTGCAATCATCATTTAAAATGCCACAATTGACTATCATTTGATGCATTTACTTTATCAAACACTAGAATCACCATTTTGAACCACACCTGCCTGTTTGAAAGCCACATTTTCTTATTCCATGACGCATCTACTCTATCACAACACATTGTCCAAAAACCTGAGACTCAATTTTGTCCATAAAAGATTCCAAACATTTTTCTCTATTATTTTTGTCCACAACCAGATCCCGAGTTGCTCAACTTTCATCATCCTTGCATTTTAGGTTGCATTCTTAGGTTACCATAGGATTCCATTACATTTCCTTATTGGCATTTTTAGGCTTTACCAACATTGTAAACACTCATTTTTCAGATTTTAGTAGTAGATTCCTTACCATCCTTTGTCAAACCTTTGCACTCAAGAGTAGGTTATCATCGGACTTGATCAACCCTTTGTCTTTAGTCATTACCTTTTGTGAACCATTTCCCACTCATTATTCTAGTGTGGAAATTTCACTTTTTCCTCCTTAGTCCTTTTTACAAGTCCATTGACATTCCAAACCTAAAGCATTGCCAAAACTTTATATGGTTAAGTTTACATCTCCTTAGATTTACAAATACTGAGTACATCTTAGAATCATTTGCATTTGCATACCATTAGTCTTCTCATTTTAGTCTCATACCATTTTCATTAGTATCGTTTGCATTTGCATGCCTTTAGTCTCCTTTTAGTCCCATTTGCATTTATCATTCACTATAATTTCATAGCATTCCTTTATTCCAAAAAACCCAAAAACATAGTTTCATAAACAATTTCATATTTAGGTCATCCTCCACCATTTCCAAAGTTGAGCAGAACTTTTATGGTTGAAACTAGACTACAAAGAAAAAGAAGATTCATGGGTTCTTTTGGTCAAGATGCCAACTTTTCCAATTTCTCTAACGACACGAATTCTTTCCCTAATGACATGAATCCTTTTCCTAATGACATGGGAAATTCTCTTATAAATCCATTCAATGAGATGTCCATGACATCCTCTTCACACAATCCTTTTGAACAATTTGTCCGCAGAGACCAAAATGGGCAAGTCTTTGAGGAAGACATACAAGCTACTTCTCAAAACCCAGAAATGGCCTCCTTTGTTGAGGAGTTGGTCTTGCATGATTCAAACAGATACCTAGCCATACTTCTTGACTAAGGGGCTAGGCTACCAAAAGGATTTGACATCAACACTTTAAGAGAAATATCTCCTGATTTTACCAATCAATCACACAATACAAGTTCCATGGGAGCCACCACACAAAATTTCATCAGCACCATCAATGCTACCTCCCTTGGTACAACTACCACCCATACCACAACTAATGCACCCAATATGGTCGACACAACATCTATTGGTGGATCATCAACCCAAACCAACACCACATCACAATCCATCCCCCAACAAACATCCATAGTTTCTTCACAAACTATTGGATCAATAATGGGTGTGAACCCATCAAAACCTTTTGGGAGGAATACATAAAGAGTTGGCATTAAAGGCACCCAATCTAATGTCCCAAATTCCTCATAGGTCAATACCAATATTCCTCAAGGCCATAATTACCTATTTGGGCAAGGCAATCAAGGCACCCAATATTCCACTCCATTTGGGAATCAACATGTTCAAAGCCAACAAGGCCCCCAAATTCAATCCAACATGGTTGGGTCCCATATCCCCACTTATGCTTCTCAAGTCCATACACAACATCACATCCCTCATCAAAACATTCATTTCCAACAACCACCAAATCAAAACACCCAATTTTTGCACCAACAAAAAATTCCAAATCAACACATTTCATCACAATAGGTGGGCACTCAATCCATACCGGTCACCAACATGTGTGATTCTACCAATAACCCGAATGTGGAAGCACTCACACTCAAACTTACTACTCTTCAAACATAGGTGGATACCTTGCAACAATCAAACAAAAATCCTTACATGTCATATGATCTATGTTCATATCCATTTGACACAACTTTGTATATGCCACCATTTCCTCCAGGATATGTGGTCCCAAATTTTCCCAACTACAAAGGGAAGAAAAATCCCATTGAACATATAAGAGAATTCACTACAAGTTCTATGGAAATTGCATATGAACAAACCTATCTCATGAGACTATTCTCTAGAAGTCTCTCAGGCCATGCATTGGAGTGGTTTGCACAATTGCCTAAGGGAATTAAAACATGGGATGAATTATCCAACAAGTTTGTGGAAAACTATGCCTATAACATTGACATTGCATCCTTATGCAGGCTAACTCAAGATGACATGGGTGAAACCTTTATTACATTCATTCAAAGATGGAGAACCCTAGCCAGCAGATGTCTGGTAGAGATACCCCAAAAGGATAAAGTCACCATGTTTGTCTAGAATCTCCTAGAACTGCTAAGATACAACTTACAAGTCAATTTTTGTACCACCTTTATTGACCTTGTTGAAATAGGTGTTCAACTTGAAAAATCCTTGATCACCAAAGGCAAACTAAAATATGGTGGAAAAATAATCAACACCACCATGAACACTAACCCAAGTACCTCCAATGACCAAACCAAATACTAGGTTAAGAATAAACACATCACCAATGATGGTGTGCTCAATGCAAAAACCATCAATGCACTAGGTCATGTACTCACCATCAAAGGAGTTCAAAATAAAAATGCACCTATGACTAAACTGACACCAACTTCCAATTCTATTCAAAACAATCCTACTCAGTCTAATCAAAGGCAACCACATCAACCACGACAATTTCAAAAATGCACATACACCCCCTTGGGTGAGCCTATCGAAATTGTCCTAAAGAAACTTATCCAAAATGGTGTCATAACTTTGGAAGAACCTAAACTATATGATCCTGGTCAATTCAAGCCATCATGATGGGATGATAATGCATTTTGTGATTACCACCGTATCAAAGGGCATAAAACTTCCTCTTGTCGTCAATTAAGAAATCTTGTGCAAGATGTTATTGAAAACCATACCATTGAGCTTGGTCATCAACCATTTGCATCTAATTAAGGTCATACAATCCACAAAAACCCACTACAGGATCATGGTTCTGGTAACCCCTCCGCATCTAGCAGAAAGAATAACAATAATCAAGCCAATTATGTCTGTGTTGCCTCTAACTATTATGGTGGTACTATCATTAACAACCTTCAGTTTACTGATGAAAACAAATGTGTCAATACCATTACTATTAAAAAGGACCTGAAATGCAATGTCACTACATGCAAAGGAAAGGTCACTATCCCAGGTCTCTCTTCTTGTCAGCCCAGGATTACCATATCTGATCCATCTTTCAAGTAGCCAAAAACCTAGCCAAAGTTTAACATTATCGAGCAATTGAACAAACACCGACTCAAATCTCCATCCTTTAATTGCTCCACATTTTACCCGTGCATAAGGACATCTTGGATAAAGTATTGCAAGATTCCTCTATCCTAAACAATATTGATGTCAACCATTTCAAAACTATAGTCAGATATTTGACTTCACCTCATCACATTAACTTTTTGGACATTGACTATTCCTTGCCCAAACCATCTCATAATGATGCCCTCCATATCAAGGTTTTTGTCCATAAGCACAAGGTTAGACGAGTCCTAGTAGATGGTGGAGTAGGATTGAACATCTACTCTTTAAAATTGGTTAAATCTCTTGGCTTCTTTGATGCATGTGTGGATGATACCAAGAGCATTGTGATAAAAGCATATGATGATGATGAACGTGCTTCTAAAGGCATCATCACAATTCTAATTCATGCTGAACCAATCATCATAGAGACAACATTCCAAGTCCTAGATTGTGATATACATTACAATATCTTCCTTGGTCACCCATGGATTCATACCTTAAAGGCCATTCCCTCCACCTACCACCAATTTTTGAAATTCCCTTATGATGGTACTAAAATTACTATCCCAGGAGATCTGGATCCATTTTAATACTATACCAACCTAAGACCTACTGCTGAGCATCAGGTACCCATCAATCGATAAGCTTCAGCTTCCACCTCTTCAAAATACATAGACCCATCTGCACTCACCAAATCATCCATAACCATTCCATAGACTTCTATCGCACGATCCTCCTCGACCTCCATACCAAGTAATGACCTTTAGTTCCAGGACCTTGGTTGTGGAGAATTCAAATTGAATATGGCTTATTGTATCACCAGAATACCTAAGCCACCTAAAGTCCATGGGTGACCTTGCTTCACAACAGAACCTAATACAACATTTAAGGTTCCTCCGAAAAGGGTCTTCAAACTATGGGGAGACATGACCAATGAAGTCCTTATTGATATAGATAATTGGATCTACAAGGATCCAAAAGGATTACCTCCACTACCAATGCATCTCTATGGAAAAGGTTATGACATATGCAAAGCATAGGGTTTTGATGGGACTAGTGGACTAGGACCTAACAATACTGGAAGTAGGGAACCTACCATTATTTCTCCCAGACCAATTTATTTAGGGGTAGGGTTTGACCAACTCATAACTGATGATCAATGTACCTATGTACTTTCAAGTAAGGATGTAACAGTTTCTGAAAGTGTCAAGACATGCGAAGACTCCCCTACTGAAACCGACTCTCATGTATGGGAATGGGGATCAACTTGAACCTTGAGTGACTATGATATTGATGAATTATTCCTAGAACATGACCAACTACCTTTTGAAGAAATATTTTGACAAGAATGCAACATTGATCCTATTGACCACCATTCTAAAAATAAGGAATGGGTAAGCATTCCTTGGGATCCAGAAGAACATAAATTATCGTCGGCAACATCTGAATTATCCCGCCCCATCCCGAGCCCACCCATGATGTTGACATGCCTCAACCTACTATCCATACCTCTGAACCACCATCTAGTACTCATGATGCTGATGCATTTGTCCCCTATTATGACTATGAGTACAACTCATCAGAATCTGAATATGGTCCTTCCATTGAATCTGACATGGAAGTTCAAATTAACAAGTCTGCCTTAACACTTGAGGCTTCAATTTTCATTATTTCCACATCTTCTCCATGTTTTACTAGTATTGATGATGGGATTTCCCTTGTTTACCCACAACTGAGTGACTAGGACCAATAAGATCCACCCGCAATGGACATTTTTCAGAATGATGAGGCTATTATAGAATTCATGGGACTCCATGAGGGCATACCATGGGGTGACCACAAGGTAGGATTTTTATTGACCTAGATTGTGCAGCTTACTTCGGGGAGACTATACAATTGTCCAATCACAAAAATACAAAGAATAAAGTAAAAAAAGAAATGTCTCTAGTTGAAAACCACAAGGTGCCTTCTGACAATACAATATTAAAAATAAAGGACGTATCCAAAGGTGAAAACCTCTTTGAGGTGCCTAAGGTTGGAGGATTGGACTTTCTTCCCATAACATAGGAAAAATCAACAATTCTTATTTAAGACACCATGGAAGTTAAAATAGTTGCACTAGAGGCCCTTAAAATGGTTCTCCTTGCCGCATCATTGACAAAAGAAGAAAAACCAAAATTCCAACAATTCTTCTCAAAGAGAAAGGTTAATTTCACATGGTCATATGTTGATATACTAGGCCTAGATCCATAATTAGTATTGCATGATCTTCCTTTAATTGAAGGCATCAAACCGGTCAAACAAAAGTTACGAAAGATGCATCCACATATCGCATTGCTAGTGAAAGTTGAACTTAAGAGGTTATTGGATGTAGGATTTATAAGATCAATAGACTATATAGACTGGATATCCAAAATTGTATTGGTCACTAGACTGAATGGACAAATCTACATTTGTATAGATTTCCATGATTTCAACAAGGCCTATCTAAAAGATGACTTCCCATTGCCAAATATCGACATGATTGTTGATCTCACAACATGATATGAGATGCTTTCCCTTATGTATGGTTTCTGGGACTATAATCAAATCTGCATTTCCACTGAAGATAAACACAAAATAACTTTTACCTATCCTTGGGGGACATATTGTTGGAATGTTATGCCTTTTGGTCTAAAGAATGCAGGTGCCAAATACCAAAGAGAAATGACAACAATATTCCATGGTCTTATGCATACACTGATGGAAAATTATGTGGATGAACTCTTGGCCAAATCATTGACATGAAAGGATCATCTTAGGGTCCTAGACAAAATTTTTAGGTGGCTAGAAGAGTATAAGGTTTGATTGAACCCAAAAGAATGTGTCTTTGGAGTTACTTCAGGCAAGATATTGGGTTATATAGTGTCATAGAGAGGCATATAACTTTATCCTACTAAAGTGAATGCAATCCTAGACATGCCTCCCTAAGGGGAATCAGTGAGTTGAGAACACTTTAGGGTAGACTGCAATCCATTCAATGCTTCATCGCACAACTGGAAAACAAGTTTCAACCATTTCAATATCTATTACAAAAAAGTATCTCCTTTGTGTGGATAGATAAATGCCAAGAAACCTTCCACCAAATCAAATAATATTTATTTACACCACCTATCTTAATGTCTCCCATTGAAAAAAAACCTTTTATTCTATATGTCTCTGCAACCACCAGTGCATTGGGGGCATTATTATCACAAAATGATTGAAGAAAAGGAAAGGGCCATTTACTATATAAGCAGCACATTGGTGGGATACGATCTAAACTATACATCCATTGAGTGTTCATGTCTTGTAGTCATCTTTGCAGCACAAAAGCTAAGACATTACATGCTTAACCACCAAACACACCTAATAGCAAAGATTGACCCTTTAAAGTATCTATTGAGTTGGGGAGCATTGATAGGCTGGTTAGCAAAGTGGGTGATGATTTTTATTGAATATGACATACAATATGTTGAATGCAAAATGATAAAAGGCCAAGTAATAGCTGATCAGCTTGCAGATACACTACTACAAGGCACTCATCATTTTCTAGCTGAATTTACTGATGAGTCTATCCTCCATGCGGAACCTTCATCACCATGGAAGATGTATTTTGACAGGTCACATACTGGACATGGGTTAGCCACAAGGGGACTCTATTCCTAAGGAATTCTGGACCACCTTCCCTTGTACAAATAAAATTTTTGAATATGAAGCCCTTGTCACAAGACTCAAGATGGCCATTCAATGGAAAATTGAGACACTATTAGTCTTTGGAGACTCTCAGTTGGTTATCAACCATGTAAACGATGACTACGAGACAAAAGATGAAAAATTTCTACCTTACAAGAGGATGGTTGATAGCTTCATAACATCTTTCAGTTTTATTATTTTTTAGAAGATCCCTAGGACACAAAATAAGGTAGCCAATGCAATGGAAACTATTGGATCTCTTTTAGACATCCTAAATAATGTGTCATAATTTGAATTCTTAGTAGAACAACTGTTGATGCTTGCATATGACATCCCAAAGTTAGAAATGGTTTGCAAGATTGTTGGTCCCAATTCGCCTTGGTACCAAGACATATATGATTATCTTAAGTCCCATACCCTACAACCCAACCTCTCTAATAACCAGAGAAAATCATTTATACGAAAAGCCGCCCAATACACCATCGTCAGTGACACCCTCTATCATCGTATCTTTAACAATACCATTCTTCATTGTATCAACATTAATCAAGCATGAAAAAACTTACAAGAGGTACATGAGGGTATCTGTGGATCTCATTCGAGTGGCCCAACTCTAGCCAAAAAAGTCACCAAATTCGGTTATTACTAACCGACAATAGAAAAAGATGCACTTTAGTTTGTCAAAACATGTTAGAACTGCCAAGTGCATAGTGACCTAATCCATGCACCTGCACAAGAGTTGAGACCGATCACTTCTCCTTGGCCCTTCGCACAAAGGGGACTCAACCTTGTGGGAAAGATCCATCCATCCTCCTCCAATGGCCATAAATTCATAATCACCGCCACTAAGTATTTTACTAAGTGGATCGAGGTAGTCTCCCTCACCTACATTACTGGTAAGGAGATATCCAAGTTTATCCTTAATTACATCATCTGATAGATAATGGTCGTCCATTCAAAAATCAAGACATTCATGAGCTCTGTGAGCGATTCCACATCCAACACCATTTCTCCACACCATATTATCCGAAAGGAAACGATCAAGTTGAGGCATCAAATAATAAAAAATTTCATTCTTAAGAAGACCATCAATGATGCTGGTCGAGATTGGCATTCGCAACTCAATCTCGCCTTGTGGGCCTACCAAACAAATTTTCATACACCTACTGGAGCCAGTCCATTTTCCTTGGTCTATGAATTTGAGGCCATATTGCCCATCGAGGTCAAAATTCCTTCTCTCCAAGTCTCCTTGAAGGGAATGATCGATGACGAAGAATAAAAACAATCTTGCCTACATGAGCTATAAATGCTACGAGAAAGAAGAAAAAATTCCTTGAACCATTTGTAAGCATACCAAAATTGTCTCTTTAGGAGTTATAACAAAAGAGTGATGGTTAGAAAATTTGAAATTGGTGACTTGGTCCTCATGTAGAACCCAAGAAATCAGGCTGACTGTGAGAAGCCTGGAAATTTTGAGCCTAATTGGCTTAGTCCTTATACCATTACTACAACATTTGGTTCTGGAGCTTATCAGCTAGCCACGCCTAATGGAGAACAGTTGACAAAACCCATCAATAGCCTACATCTATGAAAGTACTACACATAGCATCAAAGAGCTTGGCTAAAAACCTTAAAATACAAAAAAAAATAAAAAAAAATTGTTACCTTGATGAAAACCTAGCAAACAGGTGTCTTGATGACACCAAAAAAATAAAAAAAATATCAAAAATAGTAAAAAGAATTAAATTCATCCAATAGTGAAAACCTAGCAAATAATCACTTTGGATAGGTACCATGGTGAAAATCTAGCAAATAGGCACCATATGTAGTCGATCATTGCTCTGCCATCAATTATTACTCTAATCGGCCTTTTTCCACTTTGCATAACCACGACATCGTGTCACTCATGACATTTCTCATCAAGTCCTAAAATTTTCTTCCATGGCTAGCAATGGTTGATATCACGCTTTGCATATCCTTGCCTTTTATCCCACATATGCCCTTTCCCATATCTTAGGTAATCCTTGACCTGCTTGGGGGAAAGACCTTTATCATTCGATTGCAGTGGGTATCACACATGGTCCGAACATTCACAAAATGTCCTGAAAAATCCTAAAAATTGTAAAAAGTCTTGAAAAAAGTCCTAAAATTTGTAAAAAGTCCTAAAAAAAGTCATAAAAATTAGAAAAAGTCCTAAAAATCAGCAAAAAGTCTTGAAAAAATTCATAAAAACTGAAAAAAATCTTGAAAAAAGACCTAAATTTTTTGAAAAATGTCTTGAAGAAAACACAAAAACATTTGGAAAAAGTCAAAAATCTCAAAACAAGTCAATGCCTATCCTATCATTCAAGTCAATCACATCAATCAATCTTTGTCCTGGTTTGAACTACGTTATCTATGCACATTTTCTATGTAGGAAGATTTATCTTTGAATCCATGAGACATTAGGTCTGTCCTTCTAGGTTGTCATAATAGAATCATGGCTCAATCTTTTGTCCTTCAGAAAAATTCCTTGGTCGTGTCAAACTATGAGGTCTCTAAGTGCATGACATAGGTAAGGCCATTAATCGATGAGCCCCTGAGGCCACACTAGGTCAAACCATTAGGGTTCATGGCACCACACTTTTACGCGTAAAAAAATCCTCAAATCAATCAAATCTTCTCTCAATCCTAAACAAGAAATCTATCAAAAATCTATTTCATCAATATTTCAGTCAAACCTGCATGTCAGAAATGGCATGTGGTCAAATCTATCATCTATGCAAATTCTATCAAGGCAAGTCAACCTGTCAAAATTTTGGGTTCTTCTTCAAATGTGTCCTAAGAAGCAACTCTCATCATTTCTTTATGCTTTTGGATGTATCCTCCCTAAGCATCGTCATCATCATCTTGCATTTTGATGGATTCTCCTGACTTCGTGAATCAATTCTCTTGACATCAAAATCATTCAGGATGTGTCCTTCCTGAATATGGCATCATTTGACATTTGGCAACCTAACCCCTATGAACTTTGGCATTTTGAACGCTTGACATTTTTGTTCACTACAAAAATAATTGGAAAACACTATCTATCTTTTTGATGATTATCATGATATTAGTTCTTTATGTTAGAGGAGCCACGATGTATCATGATGATCATCCTACTGCAAGTTTCTCAAGGATTTCCTGACTTCAAGAGTTAGAGGAACAACGATGTAGTACGATGATTTTACTATCTTTTATTGACTATCATGTGGCTAGTTTCTCGAGGATGTCCTAACATCAAGATTTAGAGACACAATAATGTCTCATGACTAGTCTTGTATGTTTGCAGTTGGTTATGAAAAAATGACTAGGGGCAATTACGTTCCTCATATGAGTCACGATCATCCTTGTCTATGAATATTTTATCTACGTGACGGTTAGACCTGACACATAATTGATCTATGTCATATCATAGTGTTTGTTGGCCACTATGAGATTTCACCCAATGATGATTAAGAGAAACAACTATTATAGTACTATGGTAATTGTTGAAGGATTCTTGTTTTTGCACTAACATGCATATCTTTTTCCACACTAACATCCATCTTCTTCTTCTCTTCTCTCATCCTCTGATGATATCCTATGACATACAAAAACATAGTTGCATACATGATCATACGAGCATTTCATTATCACATTTACATAAATAAAATACAATAATTCACATTGCATGACATTATCTTTTACATACATCCATCTTGCATACATAAAATCATTATTTGCATTAGCATATAGGAAACATATCATAATACATCACATAATGCATCCATACAGGAACAAAAACATAATTACATCCATAATCATAAAGAACGATATCCATACATCTCATAAAGACATTCATCTCATCATATAGAATATAATTATCATCAACATATAAAGTAGGACCATCATACCATATAAAATTCAAACCATCATCATCAATGCATCACATCACATCACATCATATAAAAAATACAACATCATAACACATGACATCATAATCAAAGCATATAGTCCACATCCAAAATCATCTCATATATATACTTCAAAAATAATATCATGTCACAAGATAAAGTCATAGGATATCCCAAAAATGGAGCTCGTAGGCTCGAATATCAAAATATACAATGTTTCATAAAAAATAAACAAGTACAAATCCTATGCCATGCCCTCTGCATCTCATGGATGTGACCCATGGGGTGGCTCCCGCTGACTCATCAAATGAAAGGTAACCTGATTAGGCATGGTGGCTGGATCTTGACTCTACTCTATCTGGTGTCCTGATGACATTGATTTGTGGTTGTACCTTGACCTCTGGTTGTGACTGGATGAATTTTTGTGGGATCTGTGAGACCTATGCCTTGATGAATGACCAGATGAAGTGGACCCACCATCTCTCATATGGCTAGTGCTATGTGACCTTATGGTGCTATGGGTCTAGGTCCCACTGCCTATCCTTCTATAAGATCTAGATAAACCTAGATTTCATCTCTCTGGTGGCATGGCCTGCTCATACAATAATCGATACCGGCCCCTACTCTCACTCAGCCAGGCCAACTCTTTGGACATGTCCCCTATTGGTCCCATGCATGGCTCTACGAACTATCTGACCCAGGTCTATGCCTCTTGTTGTTGCAGTACATCCTGATCTCTCTCCAGCCTCACAACCTCCAACTCTACTTCTAGGGCCTTGTTCTAAGACAAGGTCGCATCTTGTCTACTCTGTAGGTCAGCCACCCTCTGATCCTCGATCACATCAACCAGAAAAGTTAGTGGTCTATCCCTCTCCTCCTCCTCCTCTATCATCCTCTCCTATAGCCTCCTCTTAGCCTCATCCTCTCCCTCCTCCTCCTCCTCCTCCATCTCCTCCTCTCCTTGGACCTCCTCCACATCAATATCAAGAGGATGGTGCTCTGTGAAGATATCCTCCTCTTCTAGTCCCTCTCCCTCTCCTCTAGCCTCCACATCCTCTCCTCTAACCTCCTCCTCCCCTCTGACCTCCACCTCCTCCTCCCCTCTAACCTCCACCTCTTGCCTCTTTGTATGATCTCCCTCCTCACCCTCCTCCCTAATGGGTGAAAATGGTGAACCACCCACCCACTATCTAACTCTTTGAGGCTGCCTCCACCCTCCATCACCCCTCATCCTCCTACCACCCCTATCATCACCACCATCAGCTGCACCCCCACCACCTCTATCATTTCCCCCACCACTCCCTCCATCATCCTGACCACCATCTCTCCCTCCATCTCTACCTCCCCGACATCCCCTTCACACCCTTGGAATGACTGATCTATGATCAATCGATGCGGGACCATTTGGATCTATCAAAGGAATGGGCCTGTGAACCTTCCACCATGCATCATACTCAGCTGATGTCCTTGCATCTATTGGACATCCCCTCCAACCCCACTATTGTGTGACCAAGCTATCAATCTACTGCTCTGCAACTATCACTACTATTGGTGGCTCCCATATGGTCTCTTTGGATGGCCGTGCATACTCGGTCATTCCCACAAGTACACCTTGCTACTCACCAAATTGTTGTAATACTCGCTAGGGAAGGTACATCTCTATAATTCACTAACTCTGAACTATGTGGCTAGTCAAAAATCTGAAATATCTGTATAAAGAAAGATGGTCATCCTCATCTGGCCAAAGGGCATAATCTCTGTAGGGCCTCTAGATAAAACTCATCAAGGTGTCAATCCGGTGTCGCCAGGACTCGGTATCTCCTACATGGGTCTGACTAACTGAACCAACATACAAGTAAACATAGGGCATACCCTCACCCAACTATTGAATTTGTACTGTTGGGCATAAAATAGGAATGTGCTTCGATGCCTAGATCATAAGTAAGGTGGTACTGCAACTAATGCTTTGTCCCTCCTAGTAGGCAACCTCATGTAGATGGTGATAAGCATACCCAACAAGTAGGGCCCCCAAGAAAACATTATCCTCTAAGTGTGCATGTAGAAAAATACATCCCCCCATCCTATGGGAAATCCATGCCCACGACGATCTAGGATCAGGACCCTAGCAATATTTTTCATAAGCATGACATCCCATCATGGATAATGGTCAGCCACAAACTCCCACCCGATCTCATATCCATGAATACCTAGGCCAGTACCATCTACATCCTCATACATCTCTCCCAGGGCCTATCACCCTCTGTGCGGATTGTACACTACTCTCTCCCTGCTGATCGAGATGTAAAAAATACAGTACACATCCTCCAAGGTAACAGTGGCCTCTCCTATGGTTAAGTTGAAAGAACATGTCTTGGAGTGTCATCTCTCACAGAGTGCTGTCAGTAATTCCCTATTTTCCTGAATAATGGGCATGTAGATGACATAGAATAGGCCTAATCTCATCAATCGCTACCAATCTCGGTCACTCAACCAATCTCTAAAAGCATATGTCATAGGTCTAAAATTGCATGTGTAAATAGGCACTAATTATTTCTGCACATGCAGAAACAAAGGTTAGCACATATGGACTAGCATTTCAACACATTATTACTATCTAAGAAACCAAAAATGCAGCTGAAAAAAGAATCTCCACCAAGTCAACTCTGGTCAACTTTGGTCGACTCTGCTCAATTGCAATTACATCGCGTTAACCACAATTGCATCACACTAGGTCATATGTGGCTCTACATTTCATAGTTGCGTTGCACTATAGCGGTTGCATCATTTCAACTAGCAATTGTGAACCTTTACCACGATTGCATCATTATGTATGGAAATTGCATCATTGTATAATAGTTGCATCATTTGGCATGTCGGTTGCGTCGCAATATTGTACTTGCATCACCCATTACCACACTTGTGTTGCATATTGACACTTGTGTCGATTTCCCTATCAATTATATGCTTTTAAACCTAAACCTACCCACCCATTGCACTTGTGTCATGATGCAATCAAATGAGTTGAACGTGAAGCATTTGCAGTTTATGCAATGGAATTTGCATTGCAACATAAGTGTTGTTGACCCCTAAACCCTAATAAATGCATGAAAATAAAAGAAAATTAAAAGTAGGATGGGGTACTTACTAGTGCCTCTATGCCCTTGAGCCGTCGGAAGATCCTCACATGGTAGCCACAGTGCTCTATCATAGGGATCACCATCTTCTCCTCGTGCTCTGCTCTCCAAATTTTTAAATAGCAATTGAGAAAATGACACTTGGTATGGCTTTTTCAACTTATTTATACATTGAAAATTAGAATTTGACCTGGTGGGTTTGTACTGATGGATCATTTGACCACCTTTAACTAGTAGTTTCACTGGCTTAACATCCTCTATTCTTGGATCTAATCATGCCATTGTTTTTCTGGTCATCAAATTGACTTATTGGGACACTTTCCACTTTTTTTTCTGACCCCCAGGCCAAAATTTGAAAATTTTCCTGAGGGGGCATAGACACTCCGTACCTTCGCTGGGGCATATCTTTGACTTGTTTTCTTTTCCATAATGCGATAAACTACATTATGACAAAGAGGGGGAAAATGTAGACACTTAAAATTGAACTAGGCCTGTGAACTCAATTTTCTCATCAATTCCTCTATACATAATTTAATTATGTCACTCTGACTGAATTCAACTATTAATTAAATAATGACTAATTATTTAATTATTTCATCTCTCTTATTCTTCTTGACTATTTAAATAAATCACATTTATTTAAATACGTCACTAATGTCTAAAGTCCTCCTTAAATTAAATAAATTATTAAAATTATTTAATCCACTATTCCATCTTGATTATTTAAATGTCTCTAACATTAAAGTCTTCTCATAATTAAATAAATCCCCCACAATCTATTTAATTATTAGTTCACTTCTTCCACAATTAAATAATTAAAATTAATTATTTAATTATCTTTCACCATTCATTTCTGAATTTAAATAAAAATCATTTATTTAAATTTTTCTCTCCTCAAGTAAATAATTTAATTATTATTTACTGTCACATGAATTCACCATTTTGAATTAAATTAAAATATTAAATTCAAAATGGCATTTCCCTTGACAAATTAAGTTATTTTTAAAATAACTTGATTTTCTAACTCATCCTTTTTCTACTTAGTAATTCTCATCTCACTGCCACAACTATTCTCTTTCCTTGATTTAATTTCTTAAATTAAATATTGTCCACTAAATTTGAATTTCACCCTAAACTTGCCCTAACCCTAATTAAGAAGTTTTTATTTTGAATCTTGACCGTAGATTCTAGGGCATTTCTCAATCTTTAATCTCATCCATCCATATAAAATTGCATTTTCTATAAAATGCCAATTTTGTCCTCATTTTGTCATCTCTTAGTCTCTTAATCTCTCTTAATCTTTGAATTTTGTGAGCTTTGCATTTTATCTTGTCATTTACTCATTAGATATTGCATGTAGGAATTAATATTCTCTTGCATAGATTCTCAAATCCTTCAACACTTGCTTAGGACTAGACACAATAGTAGATTGCTCATCAAATCCGAGGGAAATCCTTCATATTTCAGCAAGCTAGAAGGTGTAATGGATATCAGTCATGGAAGATGAAGAACTTGGGTGAGATCTCCCCTTTTTTGTTCTTTATTTAATTTCCTTTGCACTTCATTATGTATTGTGGGTTTTATGTGTTTGCATGTGACTTGCTAACCTATCTTGTAGGAAAAATACCCCCAATTACAACCACCTTGCATAATACACTTTACTTGCCTATGGTGCAATCTTGTTTGCTCATGAGTTTCAAGCATATGAAGCTTTTCTTGCCTCATGAAGCTCGAAGTTCATTATTATTATGTGGCACCTTGTCAAAGTTATTAAGAGTTATAACTTTGGTATGGTTAGCGTATGATGAGAATCCTAAACATGGGAATGCATTTATCATTATATGATGAGAAGCTGGTATAGAGGCATGACTTTCTCCCTAAGCCACCCTTTTTGGATACTCACCCAACAAACAATCTAAAGTTTCATTGCCTTAGAGTGAGTGTGCATTTTGGACAAACAAATTAGATTTGATCCACATCGTGTTGGATAAATGGTCGAGGCTTGATCCATGTCTTTTTATTTTATTTTCCTTTTTCCTTTATGTCTTTGACATTGCATGTTTGTGTATCTTGATGTTGCATATCATACACCTAGTGTGTGTCTTTTTGTTCTTATGTCATTGTGATGTAGGACCTTGGATCTTGGGGGCTTGACCACCTCCTTGATTTGTGTTGTCCTAGACCATTTGAATCATTACACTTGTACCCCTCTTGAATGTCTACTTTAGTGTGAGTTTGAAGCAAGTTCCTCCTCTCACTAAAGTGGGGGCTAAATGTGGCAACGAAAAATTATCCCTCTACATTTTCGCACTTAAAATGGGAAAGATTAACATTAAAATGGACCTAATGTTTCCCTGATCTAGTGTTGTAATGTGTTTTCCACATTCCCGTTGGATTTAGGGTCCTTTTAACCTAAATTGACCTAATGTTTCCTTAATTTAATGTTGTAAAGTGTATTTATTTGCACCCTCACATTAATTTTTGGGCCCTCTTGGATTTATGACGTTCATATCATCATTAATAGGCCCCTAAAACCCTATATTATGCATCTTGAGGCCTATTTTAACCAAAATATCCACATAATCAATAAATATATTTAATTTTCCAACTCCTTGACATTTACTCCCCCTAAAAAATCTTGGTGGGACTGATATGCCACCTTGGGTGTATGAGTCCCATAATGATGGGACCTATATGCCACAAGTGGCAAATGAGTCCCATTTGGCCCCTTTTCAGGAATTTGAGTGAGAAATTAGGATTTTAGGTTGAAATTTCATGAATGTTAGACTCCGAGATCTAATAAATGGAAATTTGGATGTATTTCATATATAAACAAGGTCTCAAATCATTATTTCACTAATACTTCATGATATCATCCTAAGCTATCAAGAGTTAAGCATTCCAAGACTTCACAATCTGAGTGTCAAGAGAGTTTACAAGAGCATTTCTAAGGAATTCAAGGGAAAAATCCTTCATCATTTGTTGCAAAAATTCAAGATCCATCTTCATGTCAAGATCATCAAGCATCAATCATTTTTCTGATCTAGTGTTGTGATGTAGCATTGAAGATCTATTTACAAGCATTGTTTCATATCAAAGCTCAAGATCAAGATTACATTCTAAATGGATGCTTCATGTTATATTGTTGATTTTCATCTCAAGAAATCATTCATCGTATCATTATTCATGTTTCACTTTCACATTCCATTGTTTCATCATAAGGTCTAATTACCTAAACAGGGTTTGACCTAGGTAGACCCCTATTTCCTAACAAATCAATAAGTTTATCTCTCTCTACATGTGTTATTGCAGATCTAGGTATCTTGAGGATTGAAAATCTTTGAAGATTAAGTTACAAGGTTGATGAGAGTCATAAATTTGTCACAAGGTTGTCATCTACACTGAAAGTTACCTACAGGTTACAAATCAAGGTTTTAGATCTGGAAACAAAGTGTGGAAAAAAGAGCAGAGATTGGGGACCTGATTCGGATCTTAACCCTTCGAAGAAGTAGAGTGGGACTAATACACCACTTTTTGTGTATGATTCCTAGTACAAGGATTTTTCTAGATTTCAGGAGATTCAAACTCACCATCTTAGATTCTTGTTTCTAGCCAGAAACCCTAGTTTGGTATTAAATTTCCAAGACTAGCATATGAGTCTCACTAGGAATTAAACAATAGTTTTCAAGGTTTTGAATTTTTTTCTGATCTCATCCTTCTTATAGGTGCACCTATGTTCATTCTTAGTTTTTTATTCTGCATTTCAGTTTCATTTCCTAGGTCATTTAATTAGGTTTTGTATGGCACTTTTCATGTTACATTCATTTCTTGTCTTTCCAAGCCCTAGCTTGGTGGTTAACCCTCTTATTATCTTGAATCACACCCTAGGACAACCTTGAGTAGATATCTTTCTCTCATTCTATCATTGGATAAAGATCTCTAGGGTTTCCTTGAATGAAACAAGAGTGTGAAGTAGGAACCCTATCTCCTCAAAGATAGAGTGCCCCCTATTTCCATTATTTCAAAAATATATTATGCTATTATACTATATTATATTATTATATTTATATTATATTACAATACAATATATAAATATTATACATTATTATTTATATTATATAATATAATAGAAATATAGTATAATATTATATGTTGTATCTTATTATATGATATTATTATATTATATCTATATCATAATATATTTATATAAATGGAAAACATTGTGGCATGTCCATAATTTTCACATTGAGGAAAGATAACCAACTTTTTTTAAAACAACAACATGAAAACCACTAAAGATTGACACCAAGCATGAGCATGGTATGCAAACTATATGTATTGAACTAGTTTCTTGTACGACTTAATTAAAAATGTGTCATCTAGGAGTGAGTGTGGGTGCACAAATATTCTTCACACATAACCTAATATGCAACATGGGTGGTTCTTAAACATTACGTTGGACTAGGTATAGAAACTCGCTTACTTAGTAAACTATTAATGTCCATAGGTTAATACATGATCTAACATTTACATCAATATGAGGTTGATAACAAAATGATGATCAACAATTTGATTATAATCTAGGCGAATGATGTTAAATAAAGATATTACTATAATAATAATGTTATATATTTCCTGTAAGAACATGTATTCTCTAAACTTATTCACCAATGTTATAGAAATGTATACTATTGGTTCTATTACTGAGAGTCACTCTAGCATAAAATTACAACATAAAATCTACTTTCATCTTTAAGATAATTAATACCTATACTCTTTTAAGGATACCACTACTTGATTATTTATATATTACGATTAATGATAAGGATATTAACATTAATTTGACTTAAATTAATTATAGATCCTATTGTTCATAGGCTTAATGTTAAACCCCAAGTTGGTTGTAACACTAGCTATTATAATAATTGACCCTTGGAAACTCCCTTTAATTCTTATATAATTCCCTTATTAGTGTTACTCATAGTATTAATTCTAGTAGCTACATTTCATATACTAATACCTTAAAAGGTTAAACTTAATATTATTATTTTCTCATGTAAATTCAAGAGCATTAATATTTATCTTTACCCTTGATATGATTATTAACAATGTGTACAATGGTAATATTATTATATTTTTATGATATTAGGATTAAATTTATAAATATCAATCTTATTAATAATAAGAATATTAGTATTACCTTGGCCCCCCCTCCCTGAGCCTAGTTGGTTGAAGCTCAACTTTGATGGCTCAGGAAAACCTAACCCAAGTTGGGCGGGAGGGGGTGGAGTCATCTATGACCATAAGGGAAAATTAATTTTGGCCTACGTGGTCAACTTGGGGTTTAATAATCTAATTTTTTTGAGGTGGCGGTGGCCATCCATGACATATAAATTTTCATCCAAGTTGGGCTCTCAAATTTGGTTATAAAAAGGGACTCTAGAAGCACAACTCTCATGTTCATAGGGAAATCCTTTCCCTCCAAGACTCTATGTCCTTGGCTTGTAATCTCATGATTTCCCTTGGGTAAAAGTACAAAACTTTGTCACACTTTCAACCAACTTATTAGCACAACTGAATTTAAGTATTTCTGACTAAAAATCAATTTTGGTCAAACATATGATATAGTAAGATTAATTATAACTAAGTTAGATACTTCCACAAATTTTTCAACTAAAATTGTTGGCTAAAAATATATGGAGCACCACTTTGAGTCCAATTTACCAAAAATTTAAATTATTTGAAAAAATTGAAGTTTCAATAACTCCTGCTAATGTAAATAATATTTTTTTTAAAATATAAAAATACCTTTTGTAGATCCATAACTTTAGTTTTCAAAAATATATCTAGTTTAATAGTTTAATTATTATTTATATTTTATTTTTTGTTTATACTAAAAGTAGGTTATCAACAAAAAATATCAGGTTGGTTACCATGCAAAGGAAAAATACTAAAACTTATTAAAAATAAATTGAAAAAAATATGATGCACTAGATAAAAAAATCTATTTCAAGATGGTATATTTTTTTCCATTTTAGATAAATGTTTAATATGAAAGTTGACATCTGATGGAGACAATTCTTTTTTGATTCATACACATATTAATATTTATTTAAAAATATATATTTATCAAAATTGGAAAAATATACATCCATGCACTAAAGTTTCAAGTTATAAATACACATAAAAAATTTGAAAGAAAAAAAAAAAAATTTACTATAAAAAGTTTGAAGTCCCATGCAATTTCATTTTTCAGAATTTTATCACCAACTAAATTATAGTGTTAATTTATTAAAAACTAGTTTAAAATAATTTTTAATATATTTTTTTTAAAATACAAACATAAAACATACTAAAAATACATATTTTACTAGTTCACATCATTTTAAAATTCAAAACATATATGCCACTTTTTAGGGATTCAAGTTTAAAAGTTGGATCAACGTTGGTCGTTTTCTTTATAAAGTGTGATACAACTTTCTTCTTTTACCCCCTTGGAAACTATAGTGTTAATCACGTGTATAGGAGCATCAAAAATAAATTCATTGCATTAGAAAATCTTGGATCCTTTACTCCAAATTTAGTAATATGAGATAATATCCTCCATATCCTAGGTCAGGTGCTTGAATTAATTCAACATGATGATAAATTATTGCCCAAACGATATCAAGCTAGATATGATGTAAGCTCTTATTGATAGTTGTGACACTCCTCAATATTAAAAATTAAGTCTACTAATCTATCTTTTCATATTTATTATTACTTGCGGCTTTGGTTTTTTCATATAGCCATTTCTACAATTGGTATTACCTTGCTCTGAAATCTATGATTTTAGTGATGGGGGGTGATTTGGTTTAGGATTAACCTACCAGTTATGAGGAATAGAAGAAAGACAAGGAGGTTTGGGCCATTTTGGAATGGCGCAGGCTAGCCTCATTTGTAGAGGAGTTACAGGGGCATGACCGTAACATTTCTTTGCCATTGACTAATTCTTGGGTGAATGGAATTGTTATTGATGAAGGGGTTTCCTTGTTGGTGACTCCTGAGATAATTGTGAACGTGAAGGGGCTCTCTGTAGAAGGGATTTTCATTCCTCGTAAGTTGAAAGACCATTACAAAAAATACATGGAACACTTTCTAAAAGAGGGAGAGAAGGTGAATAGATTACAAAATAGCTTTAACGACACGAACCTTCCTAACATTTGGAGAAAAATTGTAGAATTCCTCATGAGGTATGTCATTCTCGAAGGGAGATTTTGTCGCTTCCAAACTCATCATTTCCTTATGCTTAATCATCTTAGGTATAATGTCAAAATTAACTTCACCTTTTTTCTTATGTCCTTGCATGAGAAATTTGCTAGAACTCTCTAGGATAAATACAAGAAATTAACCATCAACCATGTCCTTATTTATCATATGTGGAAGTTTCATTATGTGTTGCTTCCCTCCCCTACCACTATTCATAAGAATACATTAACTATTCACTAGCACATGAATCTCTCTGTGGACCCCAATCCCTCTATTACTCTAGATGAAACCCCTCGTTGCATTCACTTTAGTACATAGGCCAAAGGTAAATCCATTTTTAGTGAAAAAACCACTCGAACCCCATCAAATGTACCCCTTTATCAAAACCCATGTTCATTTCTACTTCTGGGTCAAGGCAATTCGACAACTCAAATTATGATGAGTTATGGATTCCCACCCTAACAAACTCTCATTTGCAATCTTCTGCTCATGCAAATATCTCTAATGTTCCCTACACCCCTTTTGTTTCTAACTCTAACCATAAGAATTCTCCCAGTTTGTGCATCAATTTCAAGGAAACTAGAGAACTAAACCTAGGTCAATCCATGCCCCTAGTGACCCCCTCTATAAAAAATCAATGAAATCTCAGGGATACTTAATATCCTGAGGGATATCATGAAGTGGATCGTGGTCCATTTGGTAATGGCTAAAGAAATAATCCAAATTATAGAGGGAAAGGTTCTTGAGCAACATGTCACGTGGCTAGGGGAGGTGGTGAACAAGGAGCACTTAGACATGATTACCTCTCTAGCCAAGTCATTTGAGAAGTGGGTGATGTGGGAAAAGGAGTTGGAAAGTTTGTGTGCCATTATTGGTATAGATGAAGAAACAAATAATTTATTGATTGAGATTGATGCTATCCATAAGAACTAGGAGAAAATAATGCAATACCTCAAGTTCATCACCAACTATAGTAAATAAACCTTGAAGGAAACTACCCTCAACATTTAGGTTTTTAAGGAATAATTAAGGAAAAGCCAAGGGAAATTGGTTGTCTATGGCCTAGAGGATGGTGATATGTAGAAGAAGGGAAAAATGGTAGATACCTTTGTTGGTCTTCCCATTGCACCAAAAGGTCGACCTATCAATTCTCGATACAAGCATCAGTTAGGATCCATGTGAAGCGGTTAAAACATGTTCCGAACCCAAAGGGAGATGCTAGCAGTTAGTCCAACAATCCCCCCCTCAGCATCACCCGAGGTGTTCAAACCCGTGACCGGATCTGATACCAATTTTTGATCTTTACATTGCACCAAAATATTGACCTGTCAATGCCTGATACAAGCGTTAGTTAAGATGCATGAGAGGCAGTTAAATCATGTCACAAACCTAAAGGGAGATGATGGCGATTAGTCCAACAACCTCAACTCGTGATGCCATAGTGAATACACAGGCTATTCAGTAGGGGCCTCTAACCTTTGAAAAGAAGCTCCCATTTCTCTCCCATGAATGGAATGTGATCACTAGTCTCAAGTTGGTGGGATACCTTTAGGTGTCATGTGGTTCTATGATAGTCCAGGCTCTATGTGCTTTCTATGTTGTTTTTTGTTGGTCTAACTATTTAAGCTTAAGTTTATGTTTTAGGTTTTTTGGTTTTTCACTTCTCATGAATTCCTCATCTACCTCTATGAATATATTATAATTGTTATTGGGCCTTCCAATTGTAATCAAAATATTAGTATTACCTCATTATTAAAAATAACCCAACATCCCATCGCATCAAATTCTAATATTACATTTTATTTGATGAATCTACTATTGTTACCCAAAAAATTAATTATTATTATTAATGAAATTATTATTTTATCAAAAATTTATGCATTAGTGTTATTATGTATTAGAATTAGGAAGATCTAGGAGATAAAACACAAGCACACATGAAAAATGCATAGATTATATTTAGTTGACCCAACTATAATGAATACAAATCCTTGTTTATATAGGAAAGGATGAGGAAATCTACATCATAGGTGGATTGACAAGCTCCCCATAAGGTGGCACAAATTAGATGACAAGTTTCGTATAGGTGTCAACCTTACAAACAGTTGGAGTGTGCAAACCAACAACCTCAATGACCAAGTCATCAACCTTGTGTGCCAAGTGTTGAGTAACCTTTTAGGTGAGTTCGAAAGTCTTCCAACATAAAAACCTATGTGCATGAGGCTAACAAAATAAGTTGGTAACCAAGAGGTCTAAATTTTTTTCTAATCTCATAACTTAAGTACATTTAGGTATGGTGAATAGATTAATTATTCACACTAACACCCCCCCTTAAGTGATACTTGGGGAGATCACAAAAGTGTAATTAGATAGAAATGGGTTTTGGTTAGAGCGTATGCTAGGTACCCATGTAAAATGCATTATAAAAAAAAGTGGAGTAAAGGAGGAAATAAAGTGGGAACAAAACTCCTCTCAGAAAAGAGAAAGTATAAGGATTTAAGACCTAAAAATATGTCCCTTGATGATAGGAACATGATAATGAAGAACTGTTGAAGCATGCCAAAGTTGTAAACTCTACTAATGACTGATTGGTGTCTACTGGAATCAAAAAATCTCCAAGTAATGTAGATAAATCTATGTGAGATACAAAACACTACATGCGTGAACATATGAAAACTACTCAACCAATATACACAAAGTTCATCAAACTCAGTGACATTGATAATATAGATAGTACTCTGATGAGAACTACTAGAATCTCAAACTATGATACACTGAATTAATCCCCAATATGAGAGATCAAGATAGAAGGTTCATGAGGCCTCCCAAAAAGAATATTTTTCTTCATTGAAAGAAGCGTTAGCATACACATCATAGTGCCCCTTAATGCTAAGAGAAATAAGTAGACAAAAAGAGATTAAGAGTGTGTAAGGAATGTAGAGATATAGAAGGTGTGATCCAAGGCATGCACACATGAGGTGAGAATCAAAATAATCCATTTTTTGATGGAATAGCCCCCATTACACTTTATAATTTAGTGTATGTACAATAATTTCCCAAATTCCCTCCCTAAAGAGCACACATTTAATTTTGTGGCACTTTATTTTAGTGTGTTTACAATCATTTTTCTATTGAGTTCTTACAAGTTTAATGTCATGCATTGAATAAGAAGAAAATATCGATTTATGTCATACACACCTCAATAAAAGACAAAATACATAAAAAAAACCCTTATGATAACCCTTTTTGCAAAATTTATTACAAAAGAAAAAAATTGACTCCTTTTTTACATAGTTCTAACTGAGGGAAAATGTAAAAAATGACTCCCCTCCCAAAATTTTCCCTTTTCCCACATTCATCGCAAAATGAAATTTTAACTTTTCTATTACAAACTTGTAACTATGGCGAAAGAAAGACCAGCTCCCCCATAGATTTGATTGCAAGAAAAACTAACCTCCCCTTTTTCAATCTTTAGATGTGTAATGTAGAAGAAAGTATCCATTTTTCGCGCTTAATTTGGGATTGATTAACATTAAAATGAGCGTAATGTGGTCTTGGTTTGGTGTTGTAAATTATTTTACACATTCACATCAAATTTAGGGCCCTTTTAAGCTAAATAGACCTAATTTTACCTTAATTTAGTGTTGTAAAGTGTATTTATTAACATCTTCACACTAAGTTTTGGGGCCTCTTGCATTTATGACCTTCACATCATAATTAATAGGCCCTTAATACCCTTTACTATGAATCATGAGGCTTATATCAACTGAAATCTTGATATACTCAATAAATACATTTAATTTTTTAACCTCTCAACATTCTCTCACCCCAAAAATCTAGGGTGGGAATCATATGCCATGTTGAATGTATGAGTCCCCATAGGTGAGACCCATATGCCACCTTGGGAACTTATGAGTCCCATTTGGGGCATGTCTAGGGTTTTGAGTGCGAAATCAGGGTTTTCAATTCAAATTTTATGAATGTCAGCATTTTGGATCTAATAAATGGTAAATTAGACGGAATGCCTATATAACTAAGGTTTTAACTCATTGTTTCATCTAACTAATCCTATGAAGCATTCCTATAAAAAAATTTATGATAAAGAGAATTAGAGAGTATTCCAAAGTATTCAAGAGCATCTAAAGACATATTTGTAGAAGATTATTGTAGCATTCAAGATCCATTACCATGTCAAATGCTTGATGCATCATGCATGTGGTTTTGAGCTAATGTCGTGATGTATTATTCGAAATTAGTTCATGTATTCAAATTCATTTTCTTTCATCAAGAATCATGATCAAGATCTACATCCATTAAGGCTACTTCATTCTTGTTTGTAGATCTACACTGTTTCAAATAGGGTTCTTTCATTTCATCTTATGTTTCATGTTTCATTTCATTCATCCTTCATTTCATTCATCCTTCATTTCTCATTAAGGTTTGATTACCAAAACATGGTTTAACCAAGGTAAACCCCCATTCCCTGAAAAATTAACAATTTTCTCTCTCTTAACATGTGATTTTAGATCTAGGTGGTTTAGAGCTTGAAGAGCCTTTGAAGACTAAGTTACAGTATTGAAGAAATTTGTCATAGTTGTCAAGAAGTTGTCATCTTCATGGAAAGTCACCTACAAGCAAGAATTCAAGCTTATAGAGTTAGAGATCAGATAGTAGAGAAGTTATAAGGGATCATTAGAGGATACCATAGTTTTGGCCAAACCCTAATACTAGGACTAAATCACCATGTTGGGCATATGAGTCCCAGTACAACACTTTTACCAGATTTTAGCAGATCCAAATTAGTCACTGAGAGATTCCAGATCCTACCCAGAAACCCTAGACTGGGACTAAATTTACCAGTTTGGTGTATGAGTCCTAGTACACTTCTAAACAAATAATTTCAATATTTCATACCTTGTTTTGACTACATCACTCTTCAAGGTACACCTTTTTTCATTCTCAAAATTTTATTATGATTTCCAGTTTCATTTCCTAGGTCAATTAGTTAGGTTTGCATAACGCTTTCATCTCTTTCTTTCTAATAACTTTCTTAGTGGTAAACCCTCCCCTTTTTGTTTAATCACACCCATGGAAAACATCCTAACCATAGTCCATTCCTCAATCACATCAATTGGTTGAGGGATCGTAGTTTCCTTTAATGAATTAAGAGAAAAATAAGGTCACCTAAGTTGTCCATATCCTAAAAGGTGGGCACACCCTATTTTCTTTATTTCATTTTTGTGAACCCAACCTTCAAACCCTTTATTTTTGATTTGGAGTGCATTAAATTAATAGATCTATCTTATCTTTAAATTAGATCTTGTATTAGTTAATTTGCATTTAGGGCTTCTAAATCATGCATTAGTGAAAAGTGCATATAGATTTCATTTTTACATCTTAGATCATTCAATTTCATCAAAATTTTACAATTTCAAACAATCAAGACAACATACAAACCAATAAACTTAAAATTCACTCACAACTTGATAAATTTTGTGCAAAAACCATAATGCAAGACTCATTCACCTTGTTGGGTGATTTAGTCCTTATACAGGTTGTTTTTCTTGATTTTTGAGAATTTTATGTTATGTTTTTCTCACCATTTAAACCGTTCAAAAATTCTAACTGGGACTCATACATGCCTCTCGGTGATTTATTCCGAAATCAAACCTAAAACTATCATTTATAACATTAAAAACATCATTTCTATGTTTTGGTTTGCTGTTGTTAGATAACTATTTCAGTTTGATGAGTTTTTGTTTCATTCATTTCATTAGATCTAGCTTAATTTGGTTAATTTCGTGCATTGTGTAATTTAAAATTTGCATTTACAATATTTCATTTTTAGATTGTTGCATAGTGTAATCAACAAGTTACCTTGTTTAGAATCTTAAAATTGTATTTACATATTTCATTCTAGGTCATTAAGTTTGTATACATTACTTTTCAAAAAAGTTAGTATCTTTATTTTCCAAGTTTGTAAATAAAAAGTTGGTCAATAAGCATGTTAGTCATTCATTCAATAAATTTCTTAGTTATGAGAGTCTCTTAGTGGAAGAGAGTGAAAATTTTGATATCCTCCTTAATTCGATACCCCCTCTTATCTCTCCTATATGTGGGAATGATGTGATAAAAGAAGACACAAGCATGGAAAATCAGGAAGATCATAGTTATCCTTCTCTTGATACCTCTCTTATTAGTGATAGAGGTATCTTGGTGAAATAATATGTAATCATTGAGAATTGTGAAAGTCTTGTTTGTTCTTCTCCCCTCCCTCTTGGGAAGATATTATGACACAAGACGATGAGATCATTGTCACTATTTTATTTAGTATAAATTCATCTCTCGACAACTCCCCTACTTTTGAGAATGCTTCAGAGAAAGAGAATATAATTGAGAATGATCATTAAAATAGAATTTTTGAGGACATGTTGGTGTTTGAAGATACAATGATTCAAAGTTATAGCATTATTTCTATCATTCCTAATGCCCCTAACATTTGGAAAGATCTATTTGAACAAAAGGATTCAATCATTCATAAGCATAACAATGATAGTTTTCCTTCTCTTGATGCCCCCCTATTTGTAATGAAGTTACTTTACAAAATATAACCATGAAATGTGATGAACCTTTTGTTTACTCCTCTCCTAAAAAATCTCTTACTAGGGTAGATATTAGGGGACAAGAGAACGAGACATTAGAAAAAAAGGATGAAATCATGGATAATCATAACAATCAAATTGGGCCTTCTCCTAATATGTGTACTATTGGTAAAGAATATACTTTGATGTTAGAAAATATAGTCGATGAAAGTCATGAGAATCTTAGTTGCCTCTCTTCCCCTAGGAAAAACATTATTGAAAAAGAGAAAGCCATCATTAATAACCAAGAAAATACAACCATTGATAACTCTCTTAGTTGTGATGAAGTTATTTTAGAAGAACCAACCTTTAAATTTCATGAATATCTAGTTTGTAGTTCTCCTAAAAATATCCTTCTAGGGAGGATATCATGGTGCAATAAAATGAAAACTTTGACAATAATGAGATATTTTCCTTAGATAAAGATGATGAAGTAACATTAGAGTCTCCTCTGCTAAGATAAGTTAATATTATTCAACCTCAACTCATCCTTTACCCACCTTCACACAAACCTCAACTCAAAACAAACCTATCCTCATCCTCGAACCACCTAAGAATAATATGTCACAACAATTGAGTTACAATACCATTGCTCATACATATAACACTAGAAATATCCTCCAACCAAGAAAAACAAATTCAACATCCCTCCCATTTCCTAACCCTATCTTTCCTAGTCCTTTTTTTTCTTTACAAAGTGGAAAGGAATAAGACCTTGCTGAACAACTTAAGAACACTCCTACTAAGATATCATTATGGGACCTTATTCAAAGCTCCCCTCATTATCGTAACATGATTCAAAGTGGTTTACAACAAGTTCCTACCCATCCTAATGTGAAATCAAATGAATTAGCAATCCAAATTAAAGCCATAACACCAAACAACTTAGACATTATTTTCCACCAAAGTGAGCTACCTCCTTTGGAAGTGCAAAAACAAAATGAAGGTATCATGATAATAGCTCAATATAATAGAACAAGGATAAAGAAAACCCTTGTTGACAATGGCTCAAATCTTGATGTCTGCAGTGTAACCCTTTTGGATAGACTCGACATGGATAAGTCATCAATTGAACATGATTCCTTATTAATTTGAGGATTTCACAATGTAGGAAAACAACCACTTAGTGTGATCACTTTGCCTATTACAACTAGAAAGGCCACATTAAAAAATCCTATTCATGCTATGCTTTATGATATTTCATATAATATCCTTTTAGGACCACCATGGATTCATGCAATGAATGGGGTTCTTTCAAATCTTCATCATATAATGAAGTATTTCTACAAAAAAAAAGTGTGTATAATCAAAGATGATCCTAAATCAGATAGTTTACTCATTAAGAAAAACAAGGAAAGTACTTTGAAAATATTGACACCAACTATACAAGTGGAACTTGTAAAAGATATAGAAAAATAAAAGCATATTGAGGAAGTCACAAACCTATTAGAAGATGATTGGGGTTCCTTATATTTCACAAAATTCGTGGGAGAATACAAGATCATAACAAAAGAGTCTTATAGGGGAAAATAAAAAGTGGTAATGTCAACACAAATTTGAAATACCCTTCATAAGAATCTACATCAATCACTTTAGAAGAAAAGATAGCATACACAACAAAATTTGATGAACTTGACTATGAACAACCACCAAATCTAAAAGAAATGAGAAAGATTTATGAAAAATTTTGTAAACTTATGAAACAACTTGGGTATAGTGGAAAGGGATGTGGTGCTAGAGAACAAGGTATCTATGTCCCTATAGAGCCTAACACATGAGAAATAACTAATGGTCTTGGTTATTGTCCCTCAAAAGAAATAAACAAGCTTTCACTTAATATCAAAATTCTTACAAAATATTATTCTAATCCAACTTTAACATTAGTACATCCAAAACTTATAGACACTAGTGGTCTTGGTTATTTTCCATTACAAATGAAAGAAATACATAAATCTTCGTTTAACATAAATGTCATCATGAAAAACACTAACAATTGGAGTTCATTAGATTTTACACCTTCCTTTAAAGAAGAGAAAAAAATCTTGTAATCTAAATAGTCTTGTGTCAGTATGACACCTTGTAGTAAGAAAGATATATCTTTGTTGCAAAATAAAGGAATACCTTCTACTATTGATCAATAGAGTATCTTGTTGAGACTCCTCCAAGATCATTTGATATATCTCTCTCCAAGAACATGAAATAAATTTTACTGCAAGAATTGATTTTGTGAATATCATAGAGTTCATGGTCATTCTACTAATTAATGTAAGGCTTTGAGTAACAAAATTCAACATCTTGTTATAAGAATGAAGAAGATGCCCTCTAAATTTGTTGTCATTGATGCCAACATTGGTTAGTAATCAACTAGGTAATTTGTGGATCTATCTTGAATCAAAAATCTTTGAAGTAATGGGAAATTCTATGAGTCTCTGATATTTTACTCACGAATGTCAATTAGAGGTATAAATGAGTTTTTAGTGAGTTTCCTTAATCTGGTTTAATCATCTAAGTGACAAAAGGTTGGTACTCTTTTGGCTGATAAGGTTTATCTTTTATTTGTTTTTCTTTAGGTCTAGGATGACCTACTACTTGATAACATGGTTTTCTCTATGTGTCGAAAGGAATTTTGTATTAAGCCAACATGTCCTTTTTGAATTTTTGGGTGTTCCCTCATTTAGGCCAACCTAATTGATAAAGGAGGTTATGGCTAGATATATATAATGATCATGTGGTGAAGAGAAGTGACGTATGTGATAGATGAATATGCGGCAAGTATGTGAGTGAAAATTTATGATAGTGTTGATATATCAGTAGCCAGAGGAGAAGTTTGATATTTGTTTCATAGCATAACCAGAACTGTTTTCATCACTTTGTAGGTGCACTTCTTCAATTGGTAGTGAGCCACATCTTTTGTATTCTGGTAATAATCCACATTTTATATTTAGGCTATGAGCCTTCTTACAGATAGCGAGTCCTAGAAGTTATCCCTGTAATGTCTTATAACTGGTTATAGTATATTGTGAGCTAATCCTTATCATGGTTTTTCCCATTCTGGGTTTTCCACGTAAAAATCCTTGTGTCAATGTGTTATGATGTCTTTTATGTTTTGGTTTACTATTGCTAATAGATTTGGACTAGTAATTGGATGGTTAATAATTAACTTGGCTAGCGACATACACATTCATCCCCCTCTTAGTATTCAGTATATTCAATAATTTTTATTAGAGCTTGGTTCCTTGGAAGAAGCCTAATAGCTTGAGGAAGGTCCCAAAAATTGAACACATGGCTGGAAAATGCTATTTTGTTCCTATGGAATAAAATTCTAAATCTAAAGAGATCAATGCTCCTCTTGAAAAATTAAATAAAAGCGAGGATGAGAAGGAAACTCTGAAAGGAAATCTGAAGGAAGCAAGTTATTGCATTTGGAAATTGAGATAACAAATTAGAAAGTTGAAGGATAGACATAGAGAATTTAGTGATCAATTGAAGAAGCTAATGATGTCATTACTAGACTGAAAGTATAAATAGAATAAAAGAAGTGAACTGAGTAATGCTAGAAATCTGAAATCTAGAATAAAACCAATGATTGTACAAAGCTTGAACAAGAAGTGGTAACCCTAAGAGCTGATTTGGAAAGAGAGAAAGAACATGAACAAAGGTTCAAAACAAGCTCTACAATGCTTGATGAATTGATTTCATCCCAGAAACCTACTAAGGACACAAGTGGTCTAGGACTTCAATAAGGACAATGCTCAAAGACTAAATCAACTCTTAGAAAAATGGACAATCAAAGGAAATCTCAAAGCAATGCTTATCAAAACAAGAATAGAAGGATCAATACGGGAAGAGTCCCTATTCAACAACCTAATGCACAAAGGTACCCATATTTTAATGGTTTTTATTTCTCATGCAATAAATTCGGTCATAGAGCAACAAAATGTAGAATTAGGATGAACTAGAATAGAATAAGTCATAATGTTGGATTCTTTGTTGGTCAATGCTATTTTTGCAACAAGTTTGGACATAGAGGTGTCGAATGTAGAATTCAGATGATGATGAACATGCTTAATACCGGTAGAATAATTCAGTCCTCTCAAGGGTACTATTACACATGCAATATCTTTGGACACATGGCTAATTAGTATAGGTCAAGGATGAGTGAAAAATCTATTGATCAAGGATATTTTGTATGCTACTCTTGCAACAAACTAGGACATATCTCAAGATTTTGTAGGAGAAAAGTTGGGAAGAAACCGAATTTGAAACAGAAGAACAAGCCATTGAACAAGGTAAATCTTGAAGAAGTAAGGAAAAAATGGCAAAAATTTGGAGAAAGAAGGAAGAACTTGAGAACAAGGATGAATTGAATATTCTTGTATCTATATCCAGTGAAGATACCTCTTCTAGGAACTAAATCTAGTAATGGTTTTAGGGGGATAAGTCACAAAAAAATCTAACAAACCCCTGATATATGAAGTGTCATATGATGACACAAGGATATGTGATGTGAATTTTCGTTCTAAAGGCAATGAAGAAAATTCTAGTAGAAATTAAGAAAAGCAAAAGAATTGCAGAGCTTTTCGATTTAAAGTACATTTTACAATGTGGTTGATAGCTTTAAAGTTGAAAATCAATAAATGAAAAATTAGGGCAAGAAATGTAAAGAATAAATCAAGAGACTAAGAAAAGGAAAAGAACATTTGTGCAAATTGGGAGAAGTAGGGAAAGTTGAAGCAAGAAAGAAAGAAAGTCAAAGTATTGTACATTGAAACCCTATTTCTCTACAAGCAAGGTATTATTTGTTATTGAAATTTCATGTTTTTCAAAATTGAAGGAACTCTTTGTTAAGTTTATTCAAGATTGTTTGGGAAATATGGCCACCCCTACTATTGTGGAAATTTTTGAGAGGCCCGAACCAAAGTTCAGAAGATGTCCATGGAAAGTTATGAAAATGATCCAATGGGTGCATTCTAGCACATTCCAAGTCATGTGCTACCCACCAAAGATACAAAAACATATATTCATGGAAAACTCAGAGAATTTGATCACTAAGAGCTGAAACATTTGTGGGATAATCAGTTAACTAATAGCCTAGTGGTAAAGGAAGAATATAAAAACCTAGTTCAAATGAAGCTGAGTTTTTGAACTGGTTTCCAAAATTTTCAAGTAAGAGTGAAGAAATTTTTTTTAGGATGGATCTCAATAGGATTCATTGTAATCTTGTATGGTTAAATGAACCAAGGGTTATCAACAAAGTGTTAATTTGAGTAGTTATTGGTCTTTGTGACACTGATTTGATTTCAATTCTAAAAGTACTGAAGAATGATGAGGTTACAAAGTTGATTGGTGCCACATTTGATGGGAGAACCCTAACCACAAAGTCTATCACAAACCCTACAATCAAGTATGTTGCAATTATTATTGGGAGAAAAATTTATTTCATAAATAGAGAAATTTCAGTACCATCCATGACTATTCACACAACTTATGAAATGGTGGTGAATGGAAATAATGTTGATCTTTATAAGTTGTTTAGATTACAACTTATGGAAAACCTAATTATGAAAAAGAGAAGGAAACATTTCTTTAAGTTTGGGACTTATTTTTTTTATATTCTATTTTCTAAGAGAGCTACTTAGGAGAAAGAACATAATATGGGATAAATCTAGACCGTTCGATTATCAGATTAGTGATTATCTGCATAGGTTAGGAGATTTTAGGGCTCAAAACAATGCCCTAACTACATTCTTTGTACTTATTTAGAATGAAATGAATGAAAGAGATAAGATTCCAAGGAGTTTCATGAAAATGTATCAAAAGAAGATAACATTTCTTGTATCTACTAATGAATGCATCATTGAGGAAGTAGAACCCAAAATTCATTGGATTGAACCTCAGGGATATGAGATTGAAGAGAAAATGACAAAAAGGTACATTGAGATCCTGCTTGCCAATCCTAAATACCCCTCTCTACCTGCTTGGTACATATGAGGAGAAATTTAATGAAATTCACTTGGAAGCTACAACACCTAAATGAAGAAATAAAATTGAATCTTTCTTCCAAGACGTAGCATACACTAAGGAGGATATAGTACAGTTGAAGGAGGCTCTTGATAAAAGGAAAGTCGAAAGTGTTGAACAATCCTCTAGACCTAGAAAATTAGAAAGGGTATCTTCTGGTCCTACACTAGTACGTATTTCCAACTTTGTTGTACCTAGTACAACTAATGTTGTGAAAGGAAAGAGAAAAGGAAAAAGTGTCCCTGCATTTGGTAATGTTACTACACCTATTAGTCCTAGTACGAGGGAATCTAAAAGGAATGATACATCTGGTGTTGCACCATCTCTTACCTTAGGAGGAAGAAGAAGATAGAAAGAAAATACTTAGAGGAAAAATAATTTGACTGATGTTCTTGAGGGAGAAATTGAACTTGGTCAAGAACAGAAGCAACAATTGAAAATAAATAGAAGAAGTACCTTTGGTGAAGGAGTCAAAAATAGCATTTTTGTCTCTACAGATGAAGAGTTAGAAGAAGCAAAGGATTCTTACCGAATTCATGTACATACAAACAAAGAATGAAGAAGGCCCAACTATCCCTATGGAGAACACGCCTGGTTATCCTCTAGTAAGAAATCATCCTACCTTGGTTCTCAGAACCTTAGTGAACCACTTGATTGAAAATGATCTTATGGCAACTATTGAGTTATATAACGAAGTAAATGATGAAGGAAAAGAAACCATCATAAATTCTCTTGCACAATACATAGTATCTACAACATAAATATAGATACCATACAGCCAATGGTTATTGAAGATGTGTGGAAGGAATTAGTACTTAGAAGGAAAGAAGCTTTAAATGTTGAAAATAGAATGAGGAGAGAATCCATAAAATTTGTTAGTTCAACTTAGTCTAAAATAGATGCTGCAAATCTATTGAAAGATTCATCCACACTATTTTAGAGTCAAGCAGAGAGTCAATATGTTAATGACTAAGGAAGAATAATATGTTGAAAAAATAAGGGAAGAAACTCATGATGTGATCATGCAATTTGCAAGGAATCTTGGGACAAGAACCAGTTCTTCATCTCACACTACTCAGACTCAAGAGCATGCAACTATTGCTAAAGAAATGGATAATGCAATCTTAGAGACTGTTGATGAGACACTTGGTGCTTCAGAGACCCCTGCCCCTTAGATGGACACAAAAGAAACTATTAAGAGGTTTGATGATCATCTTAACGATCAATCTAGTGAAAAGAAAGAAGAACATCAAGAATCCATCGCGAATAGAGAAGAGGAAAACAAAGATGAAAATGAAGGAAGGAAAGACAAAGAAAATGATAAAGACAAGGATGATGAGGATAAAAGAAAGGAAGAAAATAGAAATTAGTCATTTGGTGATGAAAAATAAGAAGAGAAAGAATAAAAATAAAAGGAAGAAGAGCAAGAAGGAAAGAAGAAAGAGTAAAATAAGGAAGTCATTCTAGCTGAAGGTGAAATTCCCAAAGGCCATGAACCATCAAAGAAATCTTAAGAGTCATCTGAAAGTACTCTTAAACATTTTCTTTCAAGAGAGACTATAATCCAACCTATGCTTCCACCTCAAATATTCAAGCTTCCATCTCACCTAGGTTATGTGGATTTGTCAAAGATTACATTGAGTGAAAAAATGAAGATAAGTAACACTTTCATCTACTCTATCACACAGGAGGCTTCAAAGTCATATCAAAAATGAAATGAGTTGATAAATGAAGCTATCAAAAATCTACAAGTGTCTTCCCCTTGTGTTACTTCAGACAACTCTTTAGCTCCAATTGAAAATCTGAGGCCTATTGTTGATGTTGTTAAAGAGTACACATCCAATCTTAAGATGCAAACCACAAAAGACGTAGAGTTGAATTTACTACAGAAAATTTGTTGTCTCTGCAAGATAAATGCACTATTGCTCATGAAAAAGCTTTGGATATCTAGAAGGAGGTAAGAGAATGTGATGAAGAGGCATAAATACTATTTGTTTACTAAATGAAATGGCCAAAATTCACTTAGAGTATCAAGGATCTAATGGACTCAATTGAGTCTCAACTTGCTAATATCTCTAAAGACTATAAAATTGTCGGTGATAGAAACTATTCTAGGTGGGTTTCCATTGCAAATCTTCAAAATAAACTTTTCATCTTGCAAAGGTAGAAGGAAGAAGCTATGCGGAAGTATGCCTAGCCTGAAAATTGGTTCATGTCCAGACATGTTACTATAACACATGCACTAATGGAGGTAGAAAAAATTGAGAAAATGAACATTGCCCCATCCACCTTGGAATAAGGAGAAGAATTCTTGGTGGAAATAGGATCTTTGCATAAAACACTTTCCAGAGAAAAAGGTGTCTGAGATGATGGAAAGCCTACTTGGGAAGTGATTCTCAAAGAGCTACAAGGTGCCACCAGTTCCTAAATTTGAAATATTTCCCTATCCTTTGTCCTCGATGTCAAAGGGGGAGAGGAGAAGAGAAGAGAAGAGAAGAGGAGATAGAATATGTTTGTTTGTGTACATATGTTAGGGGGAGTTAAACAATTTTTTTTTGTTTTGAAAGCAAGTTTCTTTGGCACATGTTGCCATCAATGACAAAGGGGGAGATTGTTGGAAGAATGAAGAAGATACCCTCTGGATTTTTTGTAATTTATGCCAACATTGGTTGGTAACTGACTAAAAAATATTTTCATCTATCTTGATCTAGAAATCGCCTCAGTAATGGGAAATTCTATTAGTTCTTAATATGTTACTTAGCAATGTTAGTTATATGTATAAATGAACTTTTAGTGAGTTTTATTTATCTGGTTTAGTCATCTAAGTGAGAGAAGGTTGGTACTCTTTTGGATGACAAGGTTTATCTTTTGTGTTTCTCTTTAGGTTTGGGCCAACCTAAAACTAGGATAACATGTTTTTCTTTGTGTGTCAAAAGGAATTTTGTATTAAGCTGACATGTACTTTTTGAATTTTTGGATGTTCCCTCATTCAGGCTGACCTAATTGATAAAGGAAGTTATGGCTACACATATATAATGATCATGTGGTGAAGATAAGTGACGTTTGTGATAGATGAATATGTGGCAAGTATGTGAGTGAAAAGTTATGATAGTGTTGATATACTAGTAGCCAGAGCAGAAGTTTGATATTTGTTTCATAGCATAACTAGAACTGTTTTCATCACTTTGTAGGTGCACTTCTTCAATTCATTTTTGGAAGTGAGCCACATCTTTTGTATTATGTTAATAAGCCACATTTTGTATTCAAGCTATTAGCCTTCTCAAGGACAGTGAGTCCTGGCAGTGAGTCCTGCAATATCTTATAACTAGTTATAATATATTGTGAGCTAATCCTCACTATGGATTTTCCCATTTTGGGTTTTCCACATAAATATGTTGGTGTCAATGTGTCATGATCTCTTTTATGTTCTGGTTTACTATTAATATTAGATGTGGATTGGTAAGTGGATGGCTAATAGTTAACTTGTCTAGCAGAATACTAATTCACCCCCCCTCTCAGTATTTAGTATATTCAACACATCTCAAGGATTGTGCTGCTCTTACTTGTGTTGAAACACCTAGGTCCTCTAATTGATACTAAGTGGGGGTAAGGGGTTAGGTAGCCTTGTCCTCGTATGCCACTTCTCATTGTCTTTTTTGGTTAGTTGACTACTTTCCACAGTATATATAAGATAAATCTTTGGATGTGGATGACACACATTAAGCTGGCTCGTAGGTGATTTATTGAGTTTTGGGGGCTACCTATTATTCATGATGAAGTTTCATTTGGGAACATATGAATTGACAAAGGGCTTCCTGAATAAGCTCTCATGTCTTCTTCTACTGTAAATCAATTTCTCGGAGCAATGGTGTTAGAAACTGCTTTAAAGTGGGGGGATACATTGACACTCACATTTCACTTTACGATTTTCTTTCTTTTTGCGATGTGTCCTTTTATTGGTGGTGTAATTAGGTTTGATTCCCTCCAAGAGTGTGATATTTCTTTAACTTGTCCTCTTTTTGAGACATTAGGGATGATTTTCCCTAAGAAGAAGAACTTACACAAACTAAGAAAAATTCCTCCAAAAATAGAAAATCCTTTACATGCATAAATGTTCCTAAGTGTTTAACATAGCTCGTTAAGCCTTGTGAAGATCAAAATTTCATTTTGTGGCACCCTATTGAAGTTATCATAGGGATAGATTTGTTATGGTTAGTTTTGTGAGAAGTGTAAATGTGGGAATGAATTTATCATTATATAGTGAGAAGTTGATGCAAAGGCATGAATTTCTCAATAAGCCACCCTTTCTAGATACTCACCTCGCAGATAGCTAGATGTTCCATTGCCTCATAGTGAGCATCCATTTTGCACCCATTTTGGATACTCACCGAGCGGACATCCTAAAGTTCCATTGCCTCAGAGTGAGAATGCATTTTTGGACACAACCAAGTCTTGATGCACATCATGTTGGACAAATAGTCAAGGCTTGATCCACCTCTTTATTTTTTCCTTTTTCCTTTTTCTTTTTCTTTGTTTTAGTCATTGATATTATATGTTTGTGTATCTTGATGCAGCATATCATACACCTTGTGTGTGTCCCTTTGTGATTATATTGGTTTGACATAGGAGCTTGGATCCTAGGGGTTTGGCCACTTCCTTTGATCTTTGTTATCCTATAACAATCACATTGGTACACTTGGACCCCTCTTGAATGTCTACGTTATTGTGATTTTGAAGCAAGTTCCTCCTCTCACAAAAGTGGGGACTAAATGTAGTGTAGAAAAAATACCCCTTTTCACACTTAATTTGGGAATGATTAAAATTAAGATGAACCTAATGTGGCCTTGATTTGGTGTTGTAATGTGTTTTACACATTCACATTATGTTTAGGGCCCTTTTAAGCTAAATAGACCTAATTTTGCCTTAATTTAGTGTTGTAAAGTGTATTTATTTACATATTCACACTAAGTTTTGTGCCCTGCTACATTTATGACCTTCACATTATCATTAATAGGTCCTTAAGACCGTTTATTATTCATCCCAATACCTATTTAAACTAAAATCTAGACATACTCAATTAATACATTTAATTCTTGAAATTCTTGACATTCTGTCACCTCAAAAATCTAGGGTAGGACTCATACACCACTTTGGGTGTATGATTCTCCCCATGTGGGACCCATACGCCACCTTGGGCATGTATGAGTCCCATTTGGGGAAATTTTAGGGTTTTGAGTGGTAAATAAATGTTTAGATCTTGAAGATCTTTTGAAGACTAGTTGCAAGATTGAAGAAAGTTTTCATAGTTGTCAAAAAGTTATCTTCATGGAAAGTCACCTATAGGATAGAATTGAAGCTTTCACACTCGAAGATCAGATAGGAGAGAAGCTACAAAAGATCACTAGAGGATACCAGAGTTTTAGCTAAACCTTTATACTAGGACTAAATTGCTACCTTGGGCTTATGAGTCTCGGTACAACACTTCTACTAGATTTCAACATATTCAAATTAGTCACTGAGACATTCTAGATCCTGCTCATAAACCCTAGACTAGGACTAGATCACCTAGTCTAGCATATGACTCCCAATACACTTCAAAAACTAGAATTTTAGGGTTTCAGACCTATTTTTGACTACATCACTCTTTCAGGTACCCCTTTGTTCATTCCCAGTTTGTTATTCTTATTTTTTAGTTTCATTTCCAATGTCATTTAGTTAGGTTTGCATTATACTTTCATCTCTTTCTTTCTAAGAACTTTCTTAGTGGTGAACCCTCCCCTTTTTGTTTAATCACACCTAAGGGAGCCATCCTAACCCTAGTCCATTCCTCAATCACGTCAATTGGTTGAGGGATATTGGATTCCTTTAATGAACTAAGAGAAAAATAGGGTCCCCTAAGTTGTCCATCTCCTAAAAGGTGGGCATACCCCATTTTTCTTTATTTCATTTTGGTGAACTTGATGTGAATGCTTACTTGAATATTGACTTGAATGCTTGACCTTATTTTGTTTGTTTCAAGATGGTTAAATTAATGGTTAACATAACCATGGAATACAAAATTTTGGTAACATAAAATGTGAGTGAGAGGGTTAAAATTGCATGTACATTAACCAAATTTTAGTTTCTATTAAACTGTAGAAAAATTGGGTGAAGGGGTGCGTTCACCTATTTCTCTACGATCATTTGATATTGTTCTAAGAACCTTATTCGGATTGACCATCAACCTCACAAGGTGAGTCAATTCTCAATTAGGAGGACCTAGGAAGGGGGTTCTTTTAGGTTTTAGGGGTTCACCACCAAGAAAATGCTTAGAAAATACAAAGAAGAATTCAACCTACAAAACCTAGTTATGCAAGCTAAATGATAGATGAAAATGATGAAAGTATGCAATAAAAAGAAAGGATGTGAATACCTAGGAAGTTTGGATATGTAAAAAAGGATTCCAAAAATGCAAAGAAGCTATCAAAATATGGTAGGGAGGACAAAGACGTCTTTACTGTTGTCTTAGTCGTATTGTTGTTTTTCAAGGTAGATGCAGAATATTCAGATCTTGGAATATAATCTCAAAGAATCTCTAAAAAATACCCCTGAGAGGACTAAGACACCCTAAGTGGTGTATTAATCCGATTTTGGATATTTGAAAACTCTGAAAGTGATCCTGAGCTCCAAGGTCTACACTTGCTTCCTCTCAGATCTTAGGTTCTGAAACTTCCAAATCTGACCTGTATGTGAGTTTCCATGAAGATGGAAACTTTGCAACTTTGCAATCTTTCACTCCAAATTTTCAAGTCTTCAACCTAGATTTGCAATCAGAAGCATACAAGAGAGGAAAAACTTGTTGATTGTTAGTAAATGGGGGTTTGCCTTGGTCAAACCCCTTGTTGGTAATTAAAATTTCAAATGTAATAGACTAATTGAGGGAAATAATGAATGAAGAACATGCAATGTTACAACTCACCAAACCCTTGTTGTAAAGTCTATGAACTTGTGTGGAATGACTACAATGGATGTAGATCTTGAAACACTAGAACGTTTGATAGATCTTGACTTGGATATGCTTGCTTAAATCAAAACCCTACATCACAAATGTTAGCACAAAAACACACATGATGCAAAAATCTCCTTTGATATGATGCTTGAAGAACTACTCTTGAATGCTCTTGGATGAATACTTGAATGCTTAGATTGTTTGAATATTTTTTTAGTTTTCTTATATGTGAAAATGAGTAAATGAACCTTGAATTTACATTTATCTATGCTTAATATCCCGAAATTACATTACACCAAGTCGACATAGGAAAATATTAATTAAAGGAGGCTAAATCCTATCAGAATTTGAAATTAAATCTCAAAAATAAGTTAAAGAGGACTAAGATTCCTTAGGTGGCATCTTAGTCTTGAGGTTCAAATCTTAGGGCATAGACTCCAAAAAGGGACCTTTTCAAGTGTATTCAAAATTAGGTTCCCAAGACCTTTGGGGGACTAAGACGCCCTAGCTGGCATTTTAGTCTTGACCCAAAAATCAAGGACACACGAACAAAATCATTAAATGATCATTTTTCCTTTGATGATTGTCAAGATTAGCCAAAAAAAGTTGTAGTTTATTATGCTTGTAGATGCAAAATAGAACCAATTAAAAAAAAGAAAGAATAAATAAAACAAGGTGAACCCAAACAAGAATAAAAATGCAAAGGTATGCATTTTCCTAGAGTATAGCTTTATCAACTAAAAGAAACATGACTCACTATGCCACATGAACACTATTGACTAAGTCTTCATGCTGTGTTGCAAGCCTTTGAGAGCTACATGGGAGGGTGGCATGAAGTTGCATTTGGTGTGGAGTATTTCCTACACCCAAATTGTTGGGTGATTGTTGGCCTTTTTCGGTCTAATTTAATGGGCGATGTGGTAGATTCCATGCCCGAATTTGAGGGTGATAGCTCAATTGGTGTAGCTTTTGTGTGATCCCAAGTGAAAATATGATTGCAGCGATTTGGTTAAATGAAGTGCTAAAATCATGCCCTCCATAATCAATCGTGAACTCTCTATGATTAACCATGGGCTAAATTAAATAACACCATGATTGATACCTATCGCAAACTAGTGAAAATGTGGAGGTTGAAAACTGAATGAGTGACTATTGGTCGTGAATGAGTAGTGAGAGAGAGTTGCGTGAAGTTCCTCGCTGTAGAAAATAGCGATTGAGTACATAGTTGCTCGGCCTGGGTAAAATAATTCACCCTTTGCACCTTCAAAAATAGTCATGAACTACATCAAGAGTCTCACGGCCCCACTTGCCAACCAAACATCTCTGTTTTGATAGAGTAGATGCAAATCGTGCACTTTCCTTGGGATAACGACTTGCACAAGTAACAAAAAATTGCATGTGCCTGCAAATTTTGCATGGGACAGGGTGAAAGATCCTAGTTGCAATGGAAATGGCCTATCATGGCTTTTGTTGAAATATAAATTTTTCACCTTCCAGTCGTGCATGGAAAAGACTAATGCTCCCACCAAATAGTCTCAAATTTACCTTGTGGATGTAATTTTGATGTGCAAAGACCTCACAGACCTATGTGACAACAAAATTTAGATGGGAGCTGCCTTAATTCAAATTTTTGCTTGTCAAAAGACAATTCGTTGTCACCAAAATAGCAGTCACCTCTAAAATGGAGAATTATGACTGGAATTGGGTGGGTAGAATGAAATAAATCATGCTTTAGTCGATGAAGATGATAGCCCAAGGGTCATACCTCTCTCAGCAGAGGTTTCGTAGTAGAGGACACACCCAACGGTCTACAAATCAATCGTGCTCCTCTATACAGAGGTGTCATGATTTTACTAGGCAAAGATTCACCTCATGTGTGGAGTTTTTTGAATTCCCTGCAAATTTAACTCAGGGAGGAAAAAAATCTATCAAAATACAAAGTACTTGTTCATCTAATGGCTTGTAAATATCTCTTTTATGTTGTGATATCAGATTATAATTAGGAAGATCTAGGAGATAAAAAGCAAGCATATATGAACAATGCATAGATTGTATTTAGTTGACCCAAACGTAATGAGGACAAGGCCTTGCTTATATAGGCAAGGATGAGGTAATCCACATCATAAGTGGATTGAAAAGTGCTCCATAAGGTGGGACAAATAAGATGACAAGTGTTCTATAGGTGTCAACCTTACGAACATGTGGAGTGTGCAAACCAACAACCTCCATGACCAAGTCATCAATCTTGTGTGACATGTGTTGAGTGATCTTTTAGGTGAGTTGGAAAGTCTTCTAGCCTCAAAAATTATGTGCATGAGGTTAACCAAATAAGTTGGTAACCTAAAGAGGTCAAAAGTGTTGCACAACTAGTTAGACAAGATGTTATCTAACCTCATATGCCTAAGTACAATCAAGTATAGCAAATTTCTAGATTAATTATTCACACTAACATTATGATTTAATGAATTAGCACTTAAGCCTTAATAATAAAAATATTACTATTAAATCAGTAAACCATCAATAATAATATGGTGATTAATTAATATTAAATGTAGCCTCATTAAAATAAAATTTTATTATTCCATAAAAAATTATTGATATTATTATTTATTTAACCACAATGAATCAATGATTAAATTTAAATAATAAAAATATTAATTTTCAATCAACCTCTACACATTAATAATATTGTTTTGATAAAATGGTAAAATGGGTTTTACAGGGACCTGAAACCACAACGTTTACAAAACAGAAAAGAGGACACCAAAGTCCAACCAAAAAGACCAGCAACAACCAAACAAAAAAGACCAGAAAGGTCAAGTCGAAAGGAATAACAAAGTAAGCACCAAAAAAACCCCAACCATTAATTCAGAGTCTTGAGGAAAAACTCCGTCTCCGCCTCTAGATTCTGCATATCATTGACACCCTTTTTAAAAGTTTGAATCATCTTCAAAGTAGGGGGGACCTTGCACTTCAGATTGGCTCTAGTTCTTCTGGAAATTCCCACATCCATCTCCTGGCTTTTTTCCTCTGTTTCCTCCAGATCCACCACCAGAGAAACCTGTTGGGCTTTATCTAGCTTTTCAGTCATCCCATTAATGATAATGGAATTGTGTCTTGGCATACGGTTGTTTTGCTCAGTAACAGTTTTGATGGTATTCCATATGTTCTCAACCTTGGAATCTATATTTTTGTTACTGTGATCCACATCTTTCTTTTCAATCTCTGCAATCTTTGCACCCAGCTCTTCAATCTTGCTTTGGAGGGCCCAATTTTTTATTTTCAACTCATTAATTTCGATGAATGTCCATTCCAAGAGTTTGAAGTGGGACTTAGAATTAGTTTTGGCTAGGTTTAGAATATCCAGAGAGGGCTCTTTTCTAGTATTAGGACAAGTTTTCTCAAGGTTTGGAATAACAGGGGAGTAATCATTAATGTGTTTATCCAGTAGAGGATCAATGCAAAGCTCAGTTTTGTTGGCATCAGACTCCTCTGACTCAGAGGACTCTTCAGAATAGGAAAAAAGGCTTTTGGCCTAGGGTTTCTTATTAATAGAGTTGTTCTTAAGGGAGGGGCTATCAGGCTCAAGCTCAATGTGCGTTTTACCAGAATTCCTAGAAGGGACAGTGTGCAAGGTAAGGACTTTTCTAGCCGAACTAGAGTTAGGTAGATACTCCAAGCCACTGGGCTTAGTGTCATCACTCTCAGAATCAGGAATGGTTTCCAGAATAGTGGGAGCAGGCATATAGAAATATTCAACAATCAACCTTATTAACCCAATGTGTAGAATGGGGAATCTTTTAGGGTTTTTCTTATTATCCTCCAAGCTTTTCTTCAAGGAACATACAAGATAATAGGGGAGAGAGACCCTAACCTTGTATCGGAAGTGGTTGAGAAGAGAAAAGTGGTAGCCCTAGACTCTAGTGAAGTGCCTGTCCACCGTAATGTACTCCATGATGACCTGCAAAACCTTTCTCCAAATAGCCTTTATGGTGTCAATATCGAAGTAGCTGTTAGCAATTTTAACCAGACTTAGCCTTTCTTTGTCCTTTTTAGGAAATCTAATCATAGCTTCATCTAGAAAAAGCCATGTCCCTAAAGAACTTCTTCCCTTCAGTAGATAATCCTGTAACATCAGCAATAATATTTTCGCTGAGCTCCACATTCCTATCAAATAGGCTCAAGTTTCCATTATTCCACTTTTTAACAAAGAGATCTGTAGCCTCCTGGTTAGAGCCATGAAGCTTCTCTAGGAAAGGAAGCAACCCTCTGCTTTTAACCTTACTCCAAGCCTTTACATTTTTCATGTGTGTATCATAGTTGTCTGGCTCAATTCACTTTTTGTTTCCTCCCATTTTGGCCGACATAGTGGGGTAGACTCAAACACAAGCTTTGCTAAAATTGGCTCCGCCAAATCTAAGAACCCACAAAGCATGTGGAGTTTTCTTGAAGATTAAGCCGTTGGTCTCAGTCCCATGCACTCTAATGATTGTGATGTGAAAGATCCAACCTATCCTCATTGAAGGGATAACACATCGCTTTTCCATGTGATTTATCATAATTTAATAGGGTGCAGACTTTAGAGTTTAGATCGCTAGTATTAAGCCAGGTATGCACATCTTTACTCCTAACTCCTTCGTTAGCGAAAAAATCCGCAACAACATTGGCTTCTCTATAAGCATGTGCTATTTTAACTTTTTAAAATTTAGCCAAAGTCAATATGGCATCCTCAACCAATGATTTAATGGTCCACGAGGGGGGAGACTTGCCACAGAGGCAGTTAATTATGTTTTTGGAATCTCCTTCAAGCCACAAATTTTTAATGTTAAGACTTTGGGCTAAATTTATATTGTGTAAAGCACCAGCAGCCTCTGCCAGATGATTAGTTTGAGAGCCAAGAGGAGAGGCAATTGCTCCAATGAAATTGCCAAAGGAATCCCTTATAACTCCACCACAGCCTGCCGCCCTCGAATTTCCTTTAGCCGCACCATCAAAGTTAGCTTTGATCCAACCGTTTGGCAAAAAAGACCAACAAACACCCTCTCTGTCCTTCTTGGCCTTCATAATAGTTCTAGAAAAATCTAGACTTATGTTCCAATCCTTAGCAACAATTAAGTCATAGAGAGAATGCTCCGCTTTTATGGGCATGTTGTCCTTCTGAGCCAAGGCATTGAAATTTTCCTTCAGGGATTTGACAATTTTATCAAAGACAATATCCACAGATACTTATTTGCCCCTATAAATTCTATTGTTGCGTTCTTTCCAGAGGCCCCAAGCAACATGAGGGAAGGATAAATCCCATAAAAGCCTGAGCAGAGGATTTCTTGTTGGGGCTTTCCATTGAGTGAAGAAATCTTCAATGGACGAAGGGAAAACCCAAGGAAGGTTCCATAACTTGATGATTTTTTCCCAGATGAAGCAGCAAATGAGCAATGAAGGAATAAATGACGCACAGGTTCAGCCTCCATCTTATAAAGAAACCATCTATTTGGAATTTGAAATCCGTGTTTACATAGGTTATCAATCGTGAGCACCTTGTTTTGGAGAAGGATCCAAAAGAAGATATTAATTTTAGGTATCAAATGTTTGAACCAAGCTTTAGACCAGAAGGGAGGATGGTCCAGAGAAGAAGTAATCCTGGCAAAAATAGATGACACTGAAAAATTGCTAGAGGGTTCATCTATCCAAACTGCACAATCATCCAGTTGCTCAAAACTAAGTCTAACAACCATCAGAGAAGATTCGATAGGAGCCAAAGCTTGACTAACACTGCAAAAGTCCACCCAATTACCATTCGCTCTGTAATCTTTCACATTAGTTCCAAACCATGCCTTACAAATCTCTGCCCATTCACTGAAGGAATTGATTTTTATAATGGGCTCCTTAAAAAGCCATTTGTCCTCCCAGAATCTAGTGTGATTACCATTTCTCACTTGCCATCCAATACCATCATGCACAATTTTTTTTACCATTGATTATATTATTCCAGCATGTAGACCCTCTGGGAAGAAGGTGGGGGTCCTTCTTTATAATGGAGGAACAATTGTTTTCTAAATATTTGCTAGCCAGAATATCAATCCACTCCCCAGAAGAAGAGGAGATTCTCCATATTTGTTTAGCTAAGAGGATTTTATTGACAGTTCTGATTCTTCTTAAACCAAGTCCTCCAGCCTTTTTAGGTCTACAAACTAGATTCCAGCCAATTAAGGGAAGTCTTTTTTTTTCCTCAACACCCAACCAAAGAAATATTTTTTGAATTTTTTCAATGGCATTAGCAAATTTAGCAGGAATCTTAAATAGGATCAGGGCATAGATAGGTAGATTCTGGAGAGAGGCTTTGAGGAGCTAAAGTTTTCTGGCTTGACTTAGCAAGGCTCCTTTCCAACCCACAAGCTTCTTGCTAAATATTTCAACCAACGAGAGCCAGAAAGACTCAGGAGGTTTCAAGCTTAAAGGTAGACCAAGGTAGGTGGCAGGAAAGGAATCCACCCTGCAACCCAAAATTCTAGCAATTTTGGCCTGTCTATGATCTGGAGTGTTGAAGAAGAACATAAAACTTTTTTGATTGTTGATCAACTGTCTTGAAGCTCTCCTGTAATTGTCAAGCAACTATTTTATAGATTTGTCTTCAGACACCATAGCTTGACCCATAAGCATAGTCTCATCAATGAATTGTTGATGGGAACACACTAGATTGCCTGAGGAAGGTTTGAGACCAGAAAGAAATTTAAAGTCGACCAAAACTTTTAGATTCTTGCCTAAAATTTCAGCCATAATAGTGAATAAAATAGGAGAGATAGGATCACCTTGCCTTAGACCTCTGGTACTCTGAAAAAAAGTGGTGAGGGATCTGTTGACCATAATCGATATGGAAGCCATGGACACAAGTTGTTCCACCAATTGGATAAAACTATTACAAAAACCAAAAGCCTTTAAGATTTTAAATAATAAAATCCAGTCAACTCTATCATTGGCTTTTGAGATATCAAGCTTTAATAAGAAGCCTTCAGTCTTCGACTCAACTAAGGAGTGAATATTCTCGTTTACCATAACAATAGAGTCAAGAATTTATCTACCAGGGACAAAGCCATTTTGTTGAGGAGAAATCAAGGAAGGCAAAAAAGTTAAAAATCTAGAGGTTAAGACCTTAGAGATGATTTTGTATAAAGAATTATAGAGACTTATAGGCCTAAAAGCCTCAAAATTATTAGCTCCGAATTTTTTGGGGATAAGAACCAAGAAAGTAGCATTTAATTCTTTTAGAAGACTTTTGGATCCAAAAAAATTCTTAACATTTACCACATCTTCTTCAACAATCTCCCAGAGCCATTGAAATAAAAATAAAGGGAAACCATTAGGACCTGGAGCTTTACTCCCATCAAGGGAAAATACAGCCCCCTTGACTTCCTCATTGGTGGGGATAGCTGTCAAAAAAGAGTTGTTTTCCTAGTTGATAATTCTTGGTATAGCTTCAACTAACTGATCCTGCTCATTTTGGTTTATTTCATTACTTGCCGAGAGAAGATGTTTAAAGAAGGAGCTCGCCTGCTTTCTAATATCCTCCTCCTCCTCATACCTAGTTCCATTCACTTCTATCTGAGATATTTTGTTTACAGCTCTATGTTTTGATGCCAATAAATGGAAGTACCTGTTGTTTCTATCTCCTGCAGACAACCAAATAACTCTAGATCTTTGTCTCTAGAACTCCTCCTCCTTTCCAATTATGTCATGCATCTTCATAAGGAGCTCATTCTCTTTTTCCTTAGTTTCATTCAAGTAACCCTCCTATATTTTAAATTGTACTTCTCCCAAATCCATCTGTAGATTAGACTTAATCCTAAAGATGTTCCCAAAAGATTCCTTTTTCCACTTTTTAAAATTACATTTCACTTCCCTAAACTTTTTAGCAATTCTGAACATTGCAATTCCTTGAATTTTTATATTCCACCATTTCCTTATTTCCTCTTTAAGAGTGGGATGAGAGATCCACATTTTTTTAAATCTGAAAGGAGTGTTCTTCTTTTTTATTGGATCTGTAGTGAAACTGATAGGAAAATGATCAAAACCAATTCTTGTAAGAGCTTTAAGGGAGCAGTAATAATTAAAATACCAAAGATTGGAGATCAAAGATCTATCTAATTTGACCTGTATGAGATCCATCCCCTTTCTACGATTAGATGAGGTAAAGGAAGCTCCATGAAGATCCAGATAAATCAACCCTTGATTATCAATGAAATTCTAAAGATCCTCTTTACTCTCCAAATTGATCTGGGATCCCCCAAATTTTTCTCCATTCATTAAGGGTGTGTTAAAATCCCCCATAACAATGCAAGCTTCTTTATCAAAAATCCTCCTAAAGGCAACTAATTCCAACCAAAAAGATTTTCTCATTCCTTTTCCATTAGGAGCATATATATTCACTTGAATCCAACTGAAGTTATCTCTTATATGTGTAAATCTAGTGGCTATATGATTTGTACCTTCCAATATCAGATCTCCTTTGATAGTGTGGCTATTCCAGAAAGTCACAATGCCTCTAGAAGCGCCATTCGAATTATTGCCCTAGTTACTGTAACACTGGAAAAGTTTCATCTTTTCAATTTTCTCCTTCGACATTTTAGTTTCTTGAATTAAAAGAATATACGGCTTGTGATCTCTAACAAAATTGTGAAGAACATCTTGCTTGTGGGGGCTATTGAGTCCCCTAATATTTCAGGACATAATCTTCATTACATACCAAGGGAGTTAAGACATTCTAGGATGGTTTTTTGAGATCCATCCGCAATATCCTAAAAACTATTCAACTCTCTTTTCTTTTTCGAAGAATTTTTACCTCTTGTGTTCTTTACTGCTCCACAATCTGCCTTAACTCTTGATCTGGTAGAAATGCCACTTGGGGTCTTCCATTGTTTGTTTTTTTGTATCTTCTTCTTTGATATATTCTCCTCTTTATTAGTCTCATCTTGGCTATCCATCTCTCTATTGGACTCCCATTCCTTTTCAGTTGGTATTCTTTGTCCCCAAGGTAAGGTGTCCATGTTACCATTCCCTTGACATGACAGGACATTACTGGATAGATTTACTGTGTGATCTAGATTTTCAAGGGAATCCTTAACCCAATCTATGGAGTTGGGATCTGTCAGGTGCACTACTCCTTGAGGGGGGAGATTATCAGAAGACGAGGAGGGAAGAGGAATATTTAAAACCAAGGATAAGCCCTCACTACACATATCCTCCAGACCCGGGATCTCTTCGTTTCTATCAGAAGGGACTGTCATTTGGGATAAGGAGGTAGAAAGGTTATGATCTCCTTCTCCAACTAAGGTGTCCTCATCAGAATCCCTTTCTTTTGATGAAGACATTTTAACAAGATTCATGTAATGAGGATCATTAGGGATCTCACCTTTAGACTCCATGACCACTTCAATCTCTGGAGAGCTATTCTGAATATTAGACTCTTTGTTTTCTAGTTCCTGCTATTTATTTTCCTTCCTTTCTTCTCCTGAGTCATTCTTTTTTTTTTTCCATGCCTTTTTTCAAGGTCCTACTGGTTTTTCTTTCTCTGAAGTAACATTTAAGGGGCATTTTTTTGCCTAGTGACCAAATTTCCTACACTTGAAACAACCAAACGGGATGGTTTCAAACTCTATATTTTGTTCCCAGGAACCCAGTTTAGATTGGATCTCAATTGATGATGGTAGATCTACTTCCTAGGGGACTCCCACACATATCCTAGCAAAAAACAATCTCTTTCTAGCAGTTGTCATTGTGTCAATCGAAAGGAGCTCGCAATACCATGGAAGATGTCTTCACTCTAGTACTCTAGGGGTAGGCCTAGAAGTCTAACCCAGACTGGGACATTCTCAAAGACGAAATCTGATAGATCCAAGTGGGAGGACCACTTCTTTAGAGACAGGGAAGATTTCCCTATCACCCAAGGACCTCCACTTCTAATAGCCATGATATCCTCTCTACAAGTAAATTCAAACGTGAAAAAACCCTTTGGAAGAGCAGCAACTGATACTTTCTCGCTAGTTCTCCATTTATTTTTAACAAACTCCCTGACCACTTCAATATTTGGTCTAGGGCCCATGAACTTCCCAACCAGAGTTCATTCCATTAGGGCTATATTATGGTCAATGAGTAGATCTGGAATAGAAATAGCAAACTTACCTCTAACTGGGGATGAGATATTTTGCACTAGAGGGAAAGATGATTTTCCATTAGTTTTTACCCCGAATAGAGAGGTCCAGGATTTGCGATTTCCTCAAATGTTGCCTGTGGTCCCCACTCCCCCTTTAGCTTTCTCATTTTTACCGGTGGAGGATGCAACAAGGTTAATCTCCATATTTTCCTTTCCCCCAGGTTCCACCTATATTTTGTCTCTGGAGCCCACATCATCCTGGTCATCCTTACCTTGCTTCTGACTTGACTCCAACTCCTGATTCGATTGTCAGTTTTCTGATCTTGCTCCATTTCCTTTTCCATTGCTTTGAATTTTGAAATCCCTTTTCTCCCGCCCGTGTCCGTGCTCGTGTTCTGCGATTTCCTTACTTCAACACATTAATAATATTTTTATTATTGCTTTCAAATTAACAATTAAACTTTAATCTTTATTAAACAATGTTTAAACATTATTACTATTACTATTAAATCAACACTTAAGTCTTAATAATAACAATAATATTATGTTCTAACCAACTATTTGAATCATAATTATATTGTTATTTAATAAAAAATTAAACCATAAGGAGACAATAACTTATTATTAGTGCCTTATCACACTTATACGACCTATAAATCATGTTCATAGAATAAATTGCACTTACTACTATACATATAATATTCGAGTTTATTAGTATCATACCTAGTTTATTACAATTAAATAATTACTTATAGGACATCTACACACTAAAAATTAATAAGTATACTTACACTTCCTTCTTAACTAGGAGGTTCTCAACCCCACACCACAGGCATGGGGATAGGGCATAACTATTCAAATGAGAGAGGGAATTTTAAAATTCACTTAAGAAATATTCGTACTATTATATTTTATTTACACCCGAATGCCTCATTTCGAGAAGAGTATCCTAGATGGCATTCCCTCCTAAGAGATAGTGATTTAGGTCAATAGAGAACCCTAACATAACTCAAGGAAAGATATCATAGTCATCATAAAACTTATTCTCACCCTTCCTTTTTGATGGTGCCAAAAGGCTCATGAGAGCCCCAACCGTGCCCTGTATGGCAACTCCAAAGCATGATTACTGCATGAGGGAGGGAAGAGTGGAACATGATAGAGGATCAAAAAAATGCCTAGCTACAACCAAATTTATAGGTTTCTTTTTTTATGGTTTCCTCTAGCTTTCCTATCTTTGTAACAAGTTTATTCTTTCTCTTGTAGGTGTTCTAAAATGATTATCTTGCATTTTTATATATTTTTATTTTTTCTATTATTTGTAGTTGAACACCTACTAGCTTGCATTTTGATCATGTTGGTTTGTTTTTGTTTTGTTTTTGATGAGGGTGCAACCTGAGACACAGAAAATCACACAGAAAAACTAACAAATCTTATTATTTTCAAAATATGAAATTCCTACATGCAGAGGATCTCAAATCCTCCAGTTTTGCAATATATGCAAATTACAGAAAGAAACTACAGAAATTCCCCTATTCGCAGCATGTGATCTTCTTTCCCCAAAAACTCCTAAAAGAAATAGTAACTCGCCCATAAATAGCCCGTTTCTTTGTTTGGAGCCAAAAACAGGATTCAAATTATGCACCAACTTTCGGAAGCCCTAACTCAAGATCTAACCGTTAGATCTTCAATGATAATACCTTTTCGGAAAGCTCTCGCGAAGATCTCTTGCCGGAAAGTGGGGCCTAAAGGCTAACCACTTTCGTATTCCGCCAATTTTTCAGGCCCATCCGGAGCCTCTAAGTACCTCAAAATTAGCTCCGAAGATTTCATAAGGCAAAAAGCAGAAATTGAAACATGAATAAATTTTGAACCGGAAATGCTCTTGATCTGATTCTTTCACCAAAGTGTTTATTATTATGTCCTGAAGCTTCCCTTAAATTTTTGTCTCCTCACGCCTTCAAATTCATACCTGCTAAAAATAGCAGTTGAGCAGAAAAAGCAGAAAAGCAGTTCTGAAAGTTGGGAATTCTTCTTCGACGAAAAGGGTATCCAGAAATGCAAAAACATCTACAAAAAAAATCTAAATGAAAGTAAATATATTTTTGGGTGATGTAGGATTGCCCTTACACCACTGGATGCTCCTGCATCAGACACCCAGGGTAATTTGAAAAGTGACTCCGTCACTTCTCAGATGGTTGAGGAAAACCCAAATGGTCAACCTCTGCCTTGGACAACCAGGATGAATCTTCCACAGGCCTTCCTTTCCACTTCACTAGATATTCTTCATATTGCCTATTTCTGGTACTCCTTCCTACACGGCTATCCAAGATTTCTTCAATCTCCTCCTTTTCTGAAGTAGGTGCTGGAATACCGCACTGTTCCATTGCTGGTACTTCCTCTGCGCCACCCTCATGATATTCTATCAAATCTGCAATGTTGAACACAGGGGAAATGTTGAATCCATCCGGCAACTCTACCTCATATGCGTTCCCTGAATCATGCCTCTTCAAAATTTTACAGGGACCGAACTTCTTCATCTTCAATTTGTTATAGGTTCCTACTGGAAACCTTTCTTTCCTCAAGTGGACCATCACTTCATCACCAATATGAAACTCATTATACCTCCTCTTTTGATCTGCCTTAGCCTTATACTGCATATTCATCTTGTTAATGTGTTCTTTTACCTTCTCATGCATATTCTTGATGTGTTCTGCAAAGTCTTCAGCTTCAGCACTTGTCTTCTTCTCTTGGTCCATCTTCCTCAATTCTGGAGCAGTCCTAGGACTACTTCCATACATAATCTGGAACGGTGATCTACCAGTGCTTCTATTGACAGAATTGTTGTGAGCGAATTCTGCCTGGGGTAAGATCAAATCCCATTCCTTTGGTTTATCTCCTACCAAGCATCTCAGTAGGTTACCCAAACTCCTGTTCACAACTTCAATCTGCCCATCAGTCTGGGGATGGTGTGCAGAACTAAACTTCAACTCTGTTTTCAACTTCTTCCACAAGGTCCTCCAAAATTATCCAACAAATTTTTTGTCACAATTTGAGACTATACTCTTTGGCAAACCATGTAGCCTCACCACCTCTTTGAAGAACAAGTCAGCAATGTGGATTGCATCATGGGTCTTCTGGCATGGGATGAAATGTGCCATCTTTGAAAACATATCAACCACCACAAATACTAAATCATTCCCTCTCTGTGTCCTTGGCAAACCAAGAACAAAGTCCATACTTATATCCTCCCACGACCTCTCTAGTACAGGTAAGGGCTGATACAACCCTGTATTCTGACTCACACCTTTAGCCATTTGACATACCCTACAACTCTACACAAACTTCTTCACATCTTGTGATAACTGAGGCCAATAATAATACTCACTGATAATGGAAATGGTCTTATCCCGACCAAAATGTCCTGCCATTCCTCCACTGTGCTTCTCCTTTATCAGATTCTCACTCATGGAACTCCTCGGAATACATAATTGACTTCCCTTAAACAACATGCCTTTTTGAATTAGGAAATCCAACCACTTTGTCCTGTCAACTGTAATAGGTTCCTTGCAAGCTTTCCAAGCCTCTGCAAAATTAGGATCATTTGGGTACAATGTCTTGAGTTCACTGAACCCAACCACCTCAATTTGCATTTCTATCAACAATGTATGCCTCCTACTTAAGGCATCTGCAACCCTATTTGACTTCCCACTCCTATGCTTTAAAACAAATGTATAACTCTGCAAAAATTCTACCCATTTCATATGCCTCTGATTTAATTTTCCCTGACTACTCAGGTACTGCAATGCTTGATGATCAGTATACATAACAAATTCCTTCGGCAACAAATAATGCCTCCATTTCTTTAATGCTTGAACTATTGCATAAAATTCTTGGTCATATATAGAGTACTTTCTCTTTGCATCATTTAACTTTTCACTGAAATAGGCAATGGGCTTACCTTCCTGGCTTAACACTGCTCCAATGGCACAACCACTGGCATCACAATCCACTTGAAACACCTTATTGAAATCCGGGAGAGCCAAAACAGGTTGTTCTGTCACCTTCTGCTTCAATAGATCAAAACTCCTTGCTGCTCCAGTGCTCCACTTGAACTCTTTTCTATCCCCTCTCATTGTTTCAGTTAGGGGTGCACAAATACTACTGAAGTTTCTAATAAACTTTCTGTAAAAACTGGCCAAACCATGGAAAGACCTCACCTCAGTAGTAGTTCTTGGGGTAGGCCATTCCAGAATAGCCTTCACCTTCTCTGGGTCCATCTTGAGACCTTCTGTCGAGACAACAAACCCCAAGTACACTAACTCCTTCTTCACAAAACTACACTTCTTCAGATTAATCAACAATTTCTCTTCTCTTAACTTCTCAAAGACTCTACCAATATGCATTATATGCTCATCTAGTGACTTACTGAATATCAAAATATCATCTAAATACACAATAACAAAGCTTCCTAGGAACTCTTTCAGTACCTCGTTCATGAGCCGCATGAATGTGCTCGGTGCATTGGTTAGCCCAAAAGGCATGACTAACCACTCGTACAGGCCCTCTTTGGTCTTGAAGGCGGTCTTCCATTCATCTCCCTCTCGAATCCGAATCTGGTGATATCCACTCTTCAGATCAATCTTTGTGAAGTACTGAGCTCCACTCAAACAGTCCATCAGGTCATCCATCCTTGGCAGGGGAAATCTATACTTGATTGTTATCTTGTTTATGGCCCGAGAGTCTGTACACATCCTCCACTCCCCATCCTTCTTTGGTGCTAGTACTGCAGGTACTGCACATGGACTCAAACTCTCTCGAATCAAACCCTTTCTCAACAACTCCTCAACTTGTCTGTTTAACTCCTCATTTTCTGCAGGAGTCATTCTATGAGCTACCTTATTCGGCAAACTGGCTCCTAGGATCAAGTCAATCTGATGACTGATCTTCCTCATTGGTGGTAAACCCTCAGGTACATTATCAGAAACAATATCCTGAAACTAATTCAATAACCCAGAAACTTCTACTGGAACCTTCTCACTACCCTCCTTATCCATTTTAGGAATCAATGCATAACACACATGCTCATGTTTTATGCCTTCTAAAAATTTCCTTCCATTGACATAACAAATTCTAGCACTACTGCATACCTTTTCTTCGGCCTTCTTCAGGGGTTTCAACTTATGGCAGACTCCACCCTTCATCAGGGAATAAGTGTTTGCATGGCCATCATGTACAGCTCGCCTGTCAAACTTCCACGGCCTCCCCAACAACATGTGACATGCATCCATGGAGATGATATCACAGAGTACCTCATCACGATAGCTTCCGATCTTGAACTTCACCAGGCACTGCTCATTGACTAGAACTTTGTGGTCTTTCTGCAACCAGACAATCCGATATGGATGTGGATGCCTTTCCCTCTTCAGCTTCAACTTTGTAACCATTTCTTCTGACACTAGATTATCAGTGCTCCCACCATCAATAATAACATCACAACATTTGTCTTCACACTTGCACCTTGTGCGAAACAAATTCTTCCTCTATTCTGGTTCCTTCTCTTCAGTCACCAAGGCTCTTCTAACCACTAGGGCTTCTCCCCTTTCAGCATCATCTGAATGCTCAGATTGAGCCTCCTCATCTACATGCGCAACTCTTGCATGACCTTCTGGCCTTTTGTCTGTCCTTCCTTGGTATTGTGGACATTCATAGGCTCGATGCCCTTCTTCACCACATCGGAAACAAGTTCCTCTGAAACCACCTCTTCCAGGTCCTTGCCCAAATCTTCCTCGTCCTCTACCTCTTTGATCACCACCATTCTGATCACGTGGGTGGTAGAAGTTATCATTCCTCTGGCTTCGACTGGTACCCACATCTTCATTTTTCTTCTCATCCTCATTTCGGCTTTCAAAAGATCTTCCACTACCCCTTCCGCTTTGACCTCCTCGTCCTTTTTGCTTGCTATCAAATCTCTTATTCAACTTCTCTTCAACTCTCAGCGAAAATTGGTAAGCATCCTCAATGGTGGCCATTCTGACCAGGCTTAACTCCTTTTGAATGCTCGGCCGTAACCCATTAAGATAACGGGCTACCTTCTCCTTGTTGGCCTCTGCATGTCCCGTTCTGATGATCATCTTGTGAAAATCTTCTGTGTATTCTTTCACAGATCTACTTCCTTGCTTCAACCCTTGCAATTTCTTCAATAGATCTAACTCATAGTCCATTGGCATGAACTGCTTCTTCAGTTTCTCCACCATGCGATCCCATCTGGTGATCTTTCCCTTTTCTCTCTTATTTCTTTCTAGTTGGACCTCTTTCCACCAGATACTGGCGTGGCCCTTTAGCTTTGTTTTTGCAAACTTAACCCGATCTGGGTCCTCTACTTCTTCATACTCGAAATACTCTTCCAACTCATTGATCCAATCAATCAACTCTTCCGGGTCTAGACTTCCGGAAAAACTGGGAACTTCTACTCTAGGTCTTTTTCCGATCTTCGAAATGGCCCTTATCAGCTGCATTTGATCTTGATCAATAGCTTCTTCTTCCTCTTCTACATCTGAATCTTCCACCTCTTCTTCATCCTCACTTTCTTCTCCCCTTCTCAGGTTTACCCCTCTTCTTAACTCTCCTTGTAATGCATTTATTTGTCTCTGGAGGGCTCTGAAACCCTTAGCCGCTAATGGATCTCTTCCACCAGCATTTCTGGCACCACCTTGCCTACCGCGCACCACTCTTGGAGGCATCTTGAATATCTTGGACCCACAACCACAGTCCTGGTGCAAACTGCCTCACGATCGATGATCTATCTACACGCTCAAGAAAACCCGCTCTGATACCACTTGATGAGGGTGCAACCCGAGACACAGAAAATCACACAGAAAAACTAACAAATCTTATTATTTTCAAATTATGAAATTCCTACATGCAGAGGATCTCAAATCCTCCAGTTTTGCAATACATGCAAATTATAGAAAGAAACTACAAAAATTCCCCTATTCGTAGCATGCGATCTTCTTTCCCCAAAAACTCCTAAAAGAAACAGTAACTCACCCATAAATAGCCCGTTTCTTTGTTTGGAGCTAAAAACGGGATTCAAATTATGCACCAACTTTCGGAAGCCCTAACTCAAGATCTAACCGTCAGATCTTCAATGATAATACCTTTTCGGAAAGCTCTCGCGAAGATCTCTTGCCGGAAAGTGGGGCCTAAAGGCTAACCACTTTCGTATTCTGCCAATTTTTCAGGCTCATCCGGAGCCTCTAAGTACCTCAAAATTAGCTCCGAAGATTTCATAAGGAAAAAAATAGAAATTGAAACATGAATAACTTTTGAACCGGAAATGCTCTTGATCTGATTCTTTCACCAAAGTGTTTATTATTATGTCTTGAAGCTTCCCTTAAATTTTTTTGTCTCCTCACGCCTTCAAATTCATACTTGCTAAAAATAGCAGTTGAGCAGAAAAAGCAGGAAAGCAATTCTGAAAGTTGGGAATTCTTCTTCGACGAAAAGGGTATCCAGAAATGCAAAAATATCTACAAAAAAAATCTAAATGAAAGTAAATATATTTTTGGGTGATGTAGGATTGCCCTTACACCACTGGATGCTCCTGCATCAGTTTTGAATTAACAAAAAAAAATGGAGCAATGCTCCAAGGGCAACCTTCCCTATGGAAGGTTGTGTCCCAAAGAGGGGGTTGCATCTCCCTCAAGGAGGTCATGCCCTCCTGGAAACAAGGGGGAATGTGTCCCTCACCTCCTTAGCCATCATGGTTGGAGGTTGGGAGGGGTTAAGCCCTCCCCCAATTTTTTTTTCTTTAGTTTCTCTTTCTTTCTTTTTACTTTCTTTATTGACTGATATTAACTCAAAATATGCTTAGGTTTAAAGAAAACATCTACAAGCACATTCAATTTGTGGCTATAGAATGTGATATTTTATCAATTGCAAAGTGGAAATTTTACATAACCAAAATGCAAAATTATTGATAACACAATTCTTGAATAATTAGACTCCTATACTTGTTCTACCGAGTTTTATTTTTTGGATATCCATTTACAAAGAAAAATAGAGTATTAAAAAATAGAACCAAGGTATTATTTTAAATAGAGAAAGATATAAATCTTGTAATGCTATAATTTCTTCCCTTATTCATTTAATGCCTTAATTTCAAACTAGTATAATACTCATAGAGTGAATACAATAAAAAAGAACAACCCTACTCTCCTTATGAATACGAAGACCTAATTACATTCTAAAACCCAAAAAAAATGTATATTTTCCCTACTTTAAAGATGTAAATAAGCACTACTTTTGATTTTATATATGTCTAAAGCTACTAGTATTTGAAACCATAATATGCTTTTCACTAATATAACTTTTTTTCTTTCAAGAAAGGGAGGTTTATTATAGAACTATACAATGTGTATCCATCCATGTTAAAATAGGAAAGTTTGATCATAGCTCTGTATAGCTAAGGCATTCTTACATATATGCTAGTTTTATAAAAAATAAATTGATGCAGTACTAGATTTTTAAATATTTCAAAATCCTTACACACATAACAATTCCTTCTCTTTTCTAGAACAATAAAATTTCATTCCATATACTTCCTTGTTCAAAATGAATAATACCCTAAAAAATGTAATAACATATACCATACCTTTTCTCACAATACATTGGAAAAATATTACATATCTATAATCTATGGGAAACATAAAAATAACATAATTGCTAACTATACTATGATTATAGAGAAAAAAATCTTGTATTTCTTTTAACGGATTACATACATCCCATTATTGTTGAACAAGCTTCGGAGTGAGTATCTTCCACAAAAAATATTCTAATGTCATTTTAAAATAGAGGTGCATGCATTTTCTTTATGCAAATAAAGTTGAATTCATCAAATAATACATAATTTGGAATAATTTATGCATACATTTAAAACATAATACATTTTTCACCTAGATCATTCCTTTTAAGATTATATGATTACAATTTTCTAAGTACTTTTAAATCTTTGTCATAAAAAATACTAGAGTAGGGATTTCAACAACTATTTAAATGAACGCATGACCAACACATAGTTGCAAACCATCCAAATCTGTAAGTTACTCAAGTTTTCAATTGACTCATAGAAGAAATGTTTCCAAAGCCTATGGGGTGCTCACCACTAAAATTTAGTTTGAAAAACCACCCACCCCCAAGCTAGGAGGCTTCGAAAATGACTAGGATACATAGAAATTTTTTCACAAAAACTCAACACATCACAACATACACATTTAGGAAAGGAGATAACACAACACAACTATCTTTTTTTTTTTAAGTGGAGATGTGGGAGGATCACAACCATGGGGAATCTTCTTATAAAAATAACTTCAAAATTTCAATATTTCAAACAACAACTTCTTTTAAATAATTCTTTCATGCATACCTTCCCATTCTATGACAAGGAGTACTTATACCCTTTGGTATTCATACCCATTTTAAAAAAAAATGAAACATGAGTCCCTTATAGGGATCTCTCCCCCTTCAACTCCCACATGGGTTGCTCACAACCAAAATTGGGGAGCCAACCCAACACAACACATTTGCACACAATAACAAAAAAATTACACACAATAGCAAGAGAATTAACACCATAACACGAATATATTATACATAAATTAAGAAATAAAATAGAAGGATACAAATCCTACGCCAAATCTTCAATACAACTTGTTGACTGAATCCCATTTTTTTTCCAACTCTTCCCCCTTCAACACTTAGACAAAGAAAAACTTAGAAACCCTTTCCAAGAACTCTCATGTATATTTAAAAAAATTCAAAATCTTTATCCTTGGATGAGATGATGACAAGTGTCATTATCTCCTCAAATCCCTCCTTTTCATAAAAGAAACCAAGCAACCAAAAAGTCATCCTTTATATTTAAGAGGAATGATGAACACATGGAATCTCATTCCTCCCAAGTCCCTTCTCATAAATGATATTGGGAGACTAAATGGTGATGGGGATGGGTCAAGTCCCTCCCCTCACCTAGAATTTTTCACTCCTCTTACAAGAAATTTTAGAAGGGCCATAAATGAGGTATGGCCTAAAATTGACCCCTAACCCTTAGGTTCTATATGCCTAGGGTCTTTAAAAAATAACAATTAGCCAAAAATTATATATTTGACCATTTTAAAAAAGCTTAAAATATTGAATCTGAATTTCACATTTTGAGATCACTTTTTTACTTCAAAACAATTTAAAAATGCTAAACCTGTAACCCACCATATGCATGTCTCGTAGAACATTACAATTTAAACAAAACAACATGAGACTCAATCCCCTCCATATAGGGTGTGTCTGGCTTCACAAAGAAAATCACATTGGTCATTTTTGTTAGCTTCAATTTCCATTGCTATGGAAGGTTAACCTGCACACTCAATTTAAGTATTAGTCCAACCACCAATACCATTAGTGAAAACAAATGAATATGATGAATCATAATATATGCATGTGTTCATCACACATAATATGCATATAAATCATAATCATTTTTCACATTTTCCTTTCAAAAATTCAAATTCTAAGTAGTCACAATTTAAAACAATATCAATTATATTTCTACAACACTAGTTCATGGCGTTTATAGTCAGTTGCATAATAATTCAAAAGAAATAATATCATATATGCATCACATTACATGGTAATTCAAAAATTCACTTTTGATTAAAATTATATCACATACTCTATTCCAAATGTACATTGTTTCAAATTGCATAACATTTAAGAAATGATTTTGATTAACAAGCATAGTCATAAAATCATCATTCATAAGATAACAAATCAAATATGCACAATAATGATTAAGCCCAATTTTCATAATTAACCATCATAAAATATAAGGTAAAAATAGAATGTATCTGGAACCTCTTAAAAATTAGGTGGTATGTTAATTAAGGTTATTAAGTGTTATCACACACACTTTCAAAGCTATTCCATTCAAGGATAACCCTAGAGATCTCAATGCAAAAGAGAAAGAGATCTTGCAAGAGGGTTGTCCTTGTGACTGAAAGAAGACTAATAAGGGGTTCACCACCAAGTTTAGACTTGGAAAGAAAATGAAATGTAAAACCCTAATTGAATGCAAAGTAACAATAACTGGTCTATAAAAGTGAATGAAATGAAACAAAAATCTACAAAATAGAATGTGTGCACCTAGAAATCTGGAGCACTAGAAAATCTAACTTTAATGTTGACTAGGATTCATTCACAAAGCTGGGTGAATCCGTCTAGAATCTAGAAAACTGTGGAGGAACAAGAATCTTCCAAATGGGTATCCCAATCTATAAAATCCTGAAAATTGACTAGAACTGGGACTCATTCACTAGAAGTGGAAAATTAGTCCAATTGGGCTTTTCTTAAACTTCAAAGGTTGATCTTGCTCTTCTTTTTTTTCTCTGTCATTCTTGATTGGCTTCTAGATCTAAATATTTGATTTCTAGCCTATTGTTTTTCTCCAAGATTCTCCAAGGCTTGATGACAACTTTGACAATTTTAGGTGACCTGACACCTTTTCTCCAATCTTTCTCCTTAGGAAATGTGCAACCTAGACCTACAAATCACACGTAAAGTAGAGGGGAAAATGTTGTAGGGTTAGTGGATAGGGGTTTGCCTTGGTCAAACCCCATTTTAAAAATCAATCCTTGAGATGAAATCAAATATGAATGGAGAATGATGAATGAGCAAATAAAAATGTTGCAACTCACCAAACCCTCATAATAAAGTGATGTAAATATGCTTGAGATGGATCAAATGGATGTAGATCTTGATTCTTGATTGAAGATGATAGATCTTGAATGTAATGCTTACTTGAATCATAAAACCCTACATCACAATTATGGGCACAATAACAAACATGAAGTCCTTGACATGATGATTGATGATTGAATGATTCTCTAAAATGCTTGATAATCTACCATTGAATGCTCTTGTGAATTCTTCTGAACCAAAACTTTCTATAAGGATGAATACTTGAATGTTTGGGGTGTTAGGATGAAAATGAGTGAAAGAACCTTGTATTTATACACAATTATGCAGTAATTTTAGAAATTACAATACTACAAGCTGACATCAGATCTAGGAGAATAAAATCTCACTAAAAATTTGAATTAATTTTAATTTTGAGCCACATGAGACTCATTCACCCAAGGTGGTGAATGAGTCCCAACAGACATAATGTATGGGACCAAAAACCAAAAGCACATAGAAATATGTGAAAACAGGTTCAAGACCAAAAGATCTAGGTGGGACCCATTCACCCAGGGTGGTGAATGTCCTAGATCACTAAATCTAGGCAATTCAAAACTTGAAACACTTGAATAATGATTGGTTTTAGTATTATCCTTGAAAATATGTAATAAATAAGGCTTGTGGATGCAAAATAGGGCCAATTAAAAACTCATAAAGCCCAATTATTAATGAAAAGCCTAGGAAACTATGAAAGTGTGTTACAACACTTCATAACACTCCAAATAAGGCAAGATTAAGACTTATTTTGATTAAAAAGAGGTTTATTAGGTTGATAAGACCTTAGAAAAGTGTGAAAGTGTGTTACAACAATTCACAGCACTTTAGTAGGGTACCAGTTAAATCCATTAGTTCACAAGGGCCCAAGACCTAATGTGAATGTGTCAATCACATTACAATACTAAATCAGTGAAACATTAGGCCTAACTCACAAGGAGGGCCCAAAAAAGACAAGAAAAGTAGAAGGGATACTTTTTCTATGACTACATTTAGCACCCACTTTAGTGAGAGGATTAACTTGCTTGAAACTCACACTAAAGTAGATGAAAACACATCAAGAGGGGCTTTAGTGTACCAATGCCAGTAAGATGAGACAACAATGATCAAGAGGGGTGATCAAGATCCCATGGAAAACCAACATAGGCACAAAAGAACACACATGAAAATGATATAAAGAGAAAAAAAAGCACAAGAATGCACTATCAAAGATGAGAGAGAGAAAAGGTAAAAAAAAAGAGCATCAGATCAAGCTTCGACTATTTGTTCATCACAATGTGGATCAGATCTAGGTTGTTTGTCTAGAAAATGCATACTCACTCTATGGCAACGAAACTCTTGGTTGTCTGTTTGGTGAGAAGTCCAATATGGTGAGAAACATACACTCATGGTTGGTATGCACTCACACACACACGCAAGTGGCTATGGAGAAATTCATGCCTTGGTTGAGCTTCCCACTCAAACCATACCAAATTTATACCTCCTAATAACTTTAATAAGGTGCCACATAAAAAAGTAAAATTATTTTTGAGCTTCATGAGACAAGAAAAACTTCTTATGCTTGGAGCTTATGAACAAACAGGATGGCTCTATAGACATGCAAGTTATGTTATGCAAGGTGGGCATAAAACTACAAATGAAAAAAAAAAAATTTCAAAGGAGTCTTTCTTAGTTCATGTGAGGTCTTAACTAAGGGAACATTATGCCTAATGGCTCCAAGAGTGGACCAATCAAAGAATATAAAATTTGCAACTTAGGGGATGCAATGTGTCACATCAAGTGACTAAGATGAATGTAATATGCTAAGAGAGATCATGCCCTTGAGAGACATCACAACCAATGTCATCCAAAAAGTGAGAAACACATTGTATGAAATAAGAAAACTGCACCATGAACCATGAAAAAGAAAAATGAAAAAGAATAATACCAATGTATGACCCCACTTTAAAGAAACTGCTAAACACCATGTTGTGAGAAATTAATTTAAAGTAGAAAATAAAATATGCTAACAAAGAAGACATGAGAGCCAACCTAGAAAGCCCTATGCCAATTCATATGTTTCCATGTAAAGCTATGTCATGTAAAAGAAAAGAGAGGGGTTTCCCCCAAAATGAAAACACCAAACACATAAGGGATCTATGGATCTGGGGTCAGTATGTTCTTGCTGCAATTTTTTTAGAGAGCTTGAAACTATCATCATTCCCCAAATACACATAGATTTGGAAGAATGACACAAAGAGAGAGAAAACAAAGAATATTTTTTTAGGTCTATTTGGAAGAGACATGAATGTCTCAATGCCTTGCATCATCCCATAAAGGAAAACACAAAACAAATGGAAAAAGATAAAATAATTTTTTTTTGGGTCAACATGGAAGAGACATAAATGTCTCAACACCTTGCATCATCCCAAAAATGGAAACATAAGTTAAATGAAAAGATGCAAAGCACAATGTGAATGATTTATGACATAGAGAAGAATACAAGGTACAAATAGAGGAATTCCACAAAGAGAGAGAGGACATCAAATAGAATGCCACGGGGGGTCACATCAAGCACATGCGATCACACAAAAGAAAATGAAAAAAAATAATGCAAAAGGCTAGTAAGGAACATGTGAGTAAACCTATTAGCAGGTCATTTGCATCCCAATCATTTTCCTTGTATATCAAAGGTGAACAACTAACCAAAGGGATAGTAGCAAGTGTTGAACTAGGATTAGTACCAAGTTCAACACTTTTTGTAGGAGATTTGTCATCTAAACTCATTGAAGAGGAAAACAATGTATTCAATTCATTATGCACCTCTTCATCAGTTTTAGAAACCTCTTTATCATCATCCAAGTTAATCACAATACGAGGTTGAATGATAATCTATATGGAAGAGTTCAACTCTTTTTGTGGTTGTTGTATTAGATTGTTTTGTTTAGGGGTAGGGGTAGAGTCATGATGCATTTCCTCAGTCAATTTTCGATCTTGATTTTCTTTATTTAATTCTTCATGTAACTTGTGAGAAATGGAATGGTGCCTATACCTACACTCTCTAGAACCTCTATTTCTTTTAGTTTTTTTTTTTGAGTTGCATTTGTGTAGGAGCGGGTTGATCAACCATAGGTTTCTTTTCTTCCATAAGGGGAGAAATAGAAAGAACCATGGGAGGTTGTTCAACCACTTTCTATTTGACTTTGTACACTTTTTTTAATCTAGGAGGTGTGACAAGGTTGTTTTCATTATCTCTTGGTATTTTGTAGGAGGGAGGGATAGGTTCAGACTTAGGTTGGTCTTAGTGGTTTGTAATTTCTTTAGGCTCAATAATGGTTTTGTCAAGGATTGTAGGCTCGGTTGTGGATGGGAAAATGTTTCAAAGGGATAGTTTTGGTATCTTCTTTTTCATGAACTTTTGATAGGACAAGGAAAATAAGTCTTCTCTTGGTTTTATAAGTTTTATAGGCTCAGGACAAAAGAAATCTAATGAAAAGTTTCCTTTGGAGGACAAGGGGTTAAAGACACTATGATGGACAGTGAATATATCATTTTCAAAGAGAAAATTTAAGCATTTATGCACAACTGAAGGGAAAAATTTCATGGAGCAAAGCCATGGGCAGCCTAGCTTCACACAAAATTGGTTCAACTGCGGGATGATGGAGAATGAAACATCGAATGTTTTCACTCCTATTTGTAAAGGAAGTATGATCAATCCCATTATAGGGTAAGAAAAACCATTATGTTTCTTGATCCATACTTTCAACTTGTCATATATATCTTGATAGAGCTCATCAAAAAAGTAAAAACTCCTCGATGATCATATTCTCTCCACAAGTGGGATCTATTAGTATCCCATTAGTGGGCTTGTCATAGCTATGACTGGCTATGTAAAGAGGACCATCGGGTGCATGTTTAAGTATATCCTTAGAGGAGAAATAAATATCAAGAGGATTCTTAGTTTGGCCCTTACGAGGATTGATGTCTACCACTCCTACCATTTCATCCATAGGATCATTATCGATAACATCATGTTGACTAGAATCATTGTTATCATCATCTATGTCAGCGTTCATCACATCATTCTTTGTTGTTTCAATGGATTTGACAAATGAAATACTATGTTTTGGCATGGGGTTGGTGAAAATTTGTAAGTTTTGGTTAAGATGGGCAACAAATTTATTTCCTTGATCATTAACACCTCCAACTGAAAGAGGACCGAAATCAATGAGGTATTGCAAAAGATGTTTAAAATGCTTGCAATGTTTTGTGTAATTTCCATTTTGTCAGTGATAGTGGCAATAAGCATTTGATCTAAAGCTTGGGGGAAAGGCTTACTAGGATTGAGTGTTTTGATAGGAGGCAAGGTAATCATTTGTTGTTCTAGAAGTTGAGACTTTGTGTTATGAAGGGTATTAGGTAAGGGAGTGAATTGTCTGTTTGGGTCCCCATAGTTAAAGGTTATTGTGGCTTTAACAACAACTAATTGGTTATTGACATTCTAAGTTGTTTTTTGACGGGGATTCAATTGAAGGAATTCTTTGTTGGGATTTCTCAATGGTTGGGAATCGTTTTGGTTTGTAGGCTCGAATTTCTCATTTTTGCTGGAAGTGGATTTTGTATCTCAAATACTAACCAAGTTTTGATAAGCACAGAGGGTAGTACACAATTGTATGAAGGATGATAATTTTATCATGGTGAGCTTGTCTCGAATATTGCTTTGAAAATTTTCTATGAACATCTTTTGAAGGTGAGCATTGGGGACCTCGACATCAATTTGGGAATAAATAAATTGATAGTGTGAGATAAAGTCAGTTATCTTTTCTTCTTATTTTTTCTTACATCTCATCAAGTCAGCCAAGGTCATATTAGGAGTCATATGCACTTGGAAATGGTTTACAAATGCATCAAAAAGTTCATTGAATGAATTAATTTAGTTGTTCGGTAAAAAGGAGAACCATTCCAAGGCAGTATCTTTCAATGACCTAGGGAAAAGCTTAGCGAAAGATTTATCATCAAGGAAAAATTCACTACACAATGTGGTTTAGGAATTCTTGTTGTTAGAAGGATCTCTCTTTCATCTATATTTCTCAAATCTAGGCACCTCTACACCTTGTAGCATTGGTGTTCACAATATCTCCAATGATAATGGGTTGATTTTGACATAATATGTAGGTCATCCATTTTGATTTTGGTTGATGGTGGAAACTTTATTTTGAAAGGATGAAATAGTTAGGAAAAGTTGATTTATGAGAGGGTCATTACTTGTGTTATCTAATGGAAGTGAAAATGGTGAAGGAGTGTATGTGTTTGAAGGACAAGTAAATGGAATGGTTATAGGTTGTAAGAAGGTGGGAGATATGATGTGTGATGCCACATAGGAACTAGGAATTGTAGCAGGAATACCCAAGGAAGGAATTGCATTACTAGTTTTTTGCATTGTTGTTGTGACTTAAGGATTCGTATAGGTAGGTATTAAGGCAATTTTTGTGGGAGGTGAAATTTGAGTTCCTCCTTGGCTTGTGAAATCACTTGTAGGTAAAGGAAAACTAGTGGTTGGGGGGAGGTTTTTTCCAACTTGATTTGAACTATGTTTGTCACAAGGACAAGCCCATATTCACTTTCAAGCATGTGGTGAATGTTATCTATGGTAGGGATGGCAGTAGTTGAAATGTTGTCAATTTGCACTTGATGTTGTAATTTTTCTATGTTCTCATGAATTTTCATTATGTTTTCTTAAGAGATACTATCATTCCTAGTTTCAACTTGCATACTAATTGAAGGAAAAGAGTTGTTAAGGGTGTTGTCCATACCTAGTGTACTAGTGTCAACTCTAGGAGTGAAAGATCTAGATAACCCAAGATCCACAATGATTGTGCTATCATGGGATGACATGAGTCTCAAACTTCATCTCACTATAGTATTAGCAATAGGACACCAAATACTCACACAAGGGCTACTAAATGCAAGGTGAATGAAAATTCAATGTAAGCTAAGAACAATGAAATGCTTATAATAGAAGTTCTAGAAACTAAAACAAAAGGTAATAATGGAAAATAAACAATCAAAAACTTAAATTTGAATGATAGAAAATGTAGTATAGAATATGCAAAGGGATCGATTCACCCAAGGTGGCGAATGAGTCCCAAGGAGGATTTTTTTCATTTTTCAATATAATTTTATTCTTTTTATGTTTTATGATTTGCATGTGAGATGAAAATGCAGATTATGAATGATTTTCAATGAAAGCAAAAATTTAAGCTATATTAGCTTTTACTAATGCAAAATAGAAAACCCTAGAATGCAAATTAACCAATGAAAATCCTAATACAATGTTAATGCAAGCCAAATCTAGGATGCCAAAGCACTCCAAATTAGAATTTTAATGTTCTAAAGGCAAGTTCATCAAAATTGAACCAAATTAAATATGGTGGTGGTGTTAATTAAGGTGATTAAGCTCTATGACACCAACTTTTAAAGCTATTCCATTCAAGGATAACCCTAGAGATCTCAATGCAAAAGAGAAAGAGATCTTGCAATAGGGTTGTTCTAGTGGCTAAAAGTAGACTAATAAGGGGTTCACCATCAAGTTTAGACTTGGAAAGACAATGAAACAAGATGAAATGTAAAACCCTAATTCAATGAAAAGTAACACTAAATGACATAGAAAAGTGAGTGAAATGAAACAAAAAACTACAAAACAGAATGTGTGCACATGGAAATCTAGAAATGGCTAGATTAAGATCTAGAACACTAGACAATATAACTTTAATGTTGAATAGGAATCATTCACCAAGCTAGGTGAATCAATCCAAAATTCAGAAAACTATGCAGGAACAAGAATCTGCCAAATGGGTATCTGAAACTACAAAATCTTCAAAATTGACTAGAAGTGGGACTCATTCACTAGAAGTGGTGAAGCAGTCCAGTTGGGAATTTTTGAAACTTCAAAGTTTGATCCTTCTCTTCTCTATCTGCTTTGTCCTTCCTAACTGGTTTCTAGATCTGAATCTCTGATTTGCAACCTATAGGTCTTCTCCAAGGCTTGATGACAACTTTGACAAATTTTCTCCAATATTTCTCCTTAGGAAATCTACAACCTAGACCAACAAATCACACACAAAGGAGAGAGAAAAATATTGTAGGGTTAGTGGATAGGGGTTTTCCTTGATCAAACCCTATTTTGGAAATCAATCCTTGAAATAAAATCAAATATGAATGGATAACATGATGAATGAACACATAACAATATTGAAACTCACCAAACCCTCACAATAAAGTGCTACAAATATTCTTGAGATGTCTTCAATGGATGTAGATCTTGAATGTAATGCTTTCTTGAATCATAAAACTCTACATCACAATTATGAGCATAATAACAAACATTAAGTCCTTGACATGATTATTGATGCTTGAATGCTTCTCTAAAATTCTTGATAATCTACAATTAAATGTTCTTGAATGCTCTTGTGAATGCTTTTGAGCTCAAGCCTTATATAAGGATGAATACTTGAATGCTTGGGGTGTTCGGATGAAAATGAGTGAAATAACCTTGTATTTATACTCAATTATGAAATAATTCTTGAAATTACACTACAAGTTGACATCAAATCTAGGAGAATAAAATCCCACCAAAACTTTCAATTAAATTTGATTTTGTCCACATGGGACTCATTCACCCAAGGTGGTGAATAAGTCCTACCAAACGTAATGGATGGGTCCGAAAGCCAAAATTTCTAAGAAATGTGTGAAAATAGGTTCAGGACCAAAAGATCTAGGTGGGACCCATTCACCCAAGGTGGAGAATGAGTCTTAGATAACTAAATCTAGGCTATTCAAAACCTGAAACACCTAAATTTTTACTAGCTAATGATTGGTGTTGGGATTGTCCTTGAAAAGATGCAATAAATGAGGCTTGTGGATATGAAATAGGGCCAATTAAAGCATAAGAAAGACCAATTATTAATGAAAACCCTAGGAAAGTGTGGAAGTGTACTACAAAACTTTACAACACTCCAAATAAGGCAAGATTAAAATTAATTTTGACTAAAAAGAGGTTTATTAGGTTGATAATACCTTAGAAAAGTGTGAAAGTGTGTCACAACACTTCACAACACTTTAGCAAGGTACCATTTAAATCTACTAGTTCAGAAGGGCCCAAGACTTAATGTCAATGTGTCAATAACATTACAACACTAAATCAAGGCAACATTAATCCTAGATCATAAGGAGGGCCCAAACAAGCCAAGAAAAGTAGAAGGGATACTTTTTCCATGACTACAATATCCATGCATAGTCATGGGAATATAAAAAAACATGAGGTCTTTGTGTCCAAATGATGATGGGCCTCACATACTCCCCCCCTATGAATGAAATTCTTGTTGGAAGCCTCACAAGGTTAAGACACGTAGCCCAATCTCAGGGTTAGAGAGTATGACTTAAATGAGGAATTCTATAATTTAGACAGTCTAGCTTAACAATGCTCAATACCTCCTCCATTGTATGAAGCAAAAAAAATCATAAGATTAAAAGCCAGCTTAGAAAAATATAATTAATACTTTAATTCTAGAATATGAACACTAAAAAGGTGCACTTGAAGGAAAATATTTTTGACAAAACACTCCAAACAAATTTTAATCTACAAACCTACAACGAAAAGTTATATGAAAATATTAATTCTTTAGTTATCAATTATGTAGACAATCAAGAGTCTAGAAGGAATATGAGTAAAAATCCTTAAGCCACAAGTTACAATAAAATATTCCACCCTTAATCTGACAAAATAATTTCTTATTACTTGACTTATTTATTCAACCTTGTAGATATTAATATGTTAAAAGTAGACAAATGCTCTTCCTCAAGCACACTTGACAAAGGGATTTATCGAGGTTTGAAACAATTGTATGAACTTAAGGATTCATTTAAGGATTAGGATACTACATGGGTATAAATTTATCCTACATCCATAAGATTGTTTTTTTAAGCTTGTGGACTGAGAAGAAAATATTACCTTCATGGAGATGTTTTTACACTCTCCAAACATCATAAAGTAGAGCAATAAATAGACTTTAATAAATTTGGGGAATTGAGAATCCAAGTTCTACTCCTAAATAATGAGTTTGAAGACAATAATCCCCTACGAAGATCTCCCTAATGACCTTCTTCCCTCTTTTATGCAAATCATTGAGGTTCCTTTCATAATGATAATTATAAACATATCTTCAAAAGACCAAGAGAAATGGAGAATAAAAAGCCTCTAAAAAAATATTATTCTCAATAATTCAAGGAATCATTAATCAATTTCCAAAGGAAATCCTAATTGCAATATATGCAACTATCCACACATTTCCACTTTTGTAAAAATTGAGATAACATCGTACCAACAAAAACTATATTGTTGGCATCGATGACAACTAGCAAACTCCATATTATTGACATCAATAAGAACCCCTACAACATACTTTCAATAAGAATTATCATGATTGGATATTGATGTATCTTATATTGTTGTGCACATTCTATAAACCAATATGGTCACCTATCTCAAGGATTATGTGATGTATCTCAACTATCAGGGGGCATCATGTAAAAGTAAGATAAACTAAGTGTGCAATGTTGTCAAAAAAATAACAAATATCTAGTTAGCCAAAGTGTATTAACATTATGATTGAAATGAATTGTGATTCATAAAACACTAGGTAAAGAAAACTATTGGATAGACCTAAATATGACATTAGCTAAATCAAGTAACTCCATACTTTAGGATTCATCGTACGATTACTATAATTAAATAGTTGGACTAGTAAAAAGGAATTTATAAATATTATAGGATCAATGCAGTTATGTGTTTCTAAAGGTGAATTGTACTAGGTGACATTATATTAATGTACAATAGAATGATATCCTAGAATATTTAGATGATTAATTGGATTAATTGGTGTCCTATATGGATGAATAAAGAAAATGTGTCTCATGATATTTTCTTAGTTATGAAGGTTGTTAAATATGATTTATTAGTTGATTCTAATTTTGTCTATTTAGTAAGGTTGTTAAATATGCCTTATCATTATATGATTGAACATTTTTATATGCAAAAGAATAAATTGAGAATGCAATGTTCAATAAAGTGAAATAAAATGATAATATAGGATAATTAGAAATTTACTGAGAATTAAATAATGTTATTTGTATTTATCTTATATGAATTAAAGGAAACATGCCTTGTGAAATTAAGAAGCTATGAATCTTGAAAATAAGGTTTAATTGTAAATAAGTTACATTGAATAATGTCAATATCAAAAATAGTTTTTTTTAGAAGTGATTTATGAATACATGTACATGTGGTTGTATAATTATGCTTCTTTGATTATGATTATTATTGAACATACTATCATGTTTAATTGAGTTTATGGCTATAATTCCATGGCCTATCAAATCAGAGATCTCTTGGGAACCCTATGTGTTTAAACTATGAAAGCAATACCATAGTCCATATGGAGGGACTATAGACTTGTTTGTAATACGATTTATTTCATAATGTTAATTGTGAAGGTGTCGTGATGTATTTAATTTATAAATATAATTATGATTGATTAGTTTTTTATTTATTTTTAGTTTCATGTGACTGGAGGATATAAGGTGACAACCTAGGTGGGAAATTTTGGATGCATTCTTTTATGGTTTTTTGAGGTCCTTTAAAAGCCTTTTTTTAATGGTTTTTGGTATACTAGGGTAAGTACTTATGGGTATGGTGTCCTTTTCGATGAACACCTGAAATATTGAGAGGAGGGAATCAATATTCCATCAAAACATTTACATAATATCCATGGGCGGTCCCACAATACTGTGTGTCAGGTTTTTCCCAAGATTGACAATTACATCAATTTTTTTAATTGAATCACCATCTTCTGAGACCTATAGCAGCTAAACCCTTAAGAATTTCAAGATGTCATGAACAAGTAGTTTGTGGTAATTTTTGTGTAGATTCTAAATATATATTCTAATTTGTTTTCTAAAATAAATTATGAATCTTTCAACATCTACTTTAATAACTAGTTTTCAACAAAAAACAACATTTTTAAAAGTAACATTTGTGTCGTAAAACATGAATTTTTTCTATAAATGATAAAATTATAATTTTAAAAATATATATTCTGAACATAATATGGACGGAATGAATATGTTTACATAATTTTTAGTTACATATATTTTTAATTAATTTATCAAGTCATTTTTAGTATTATTTTGACATACATGTGTGTTGTATATAACTTAATTTGTTATGTATATATCGAAATCCAATATTTGTTTCTGAAACAAGAACATCAATATGGAGGGAACATATATTTTTAGAATTTTTTTTACAATATTTAACTACTTTCAAACCTTCGTAAAATGAAGAGCTCGATGTTCAAATAAAAAACTATGTTTAGTAAAAATTGAAAACTAAATACATGATTAAATGAAAACATATAAAAATTAAACTTATTAGAAAGCTCATTTTGAGGGTTACGATTTTACAAAATATCTTGTCAATTCAAGATCATTTGCAAGTCCAACTCAGGGTTTGATATTGAAACTTTTGAGGAGATTTTGATTTAGTTATGATATTTTTCATTTTTGGCACCTTTGCTAGAAGGTACCTTTGATTGAAGGTACCTTCGATAGAAGTTCCCCATGAAAGAAAATCCATTTTATATTTAAAAATATATTTTATTTAAACTACCTTCTATCTAAGGTGTTTAGTTGCATACCTTCACTCGAAGGTACCTTCAATTGAAGGTTTTACTTCGCTCGAAGGTGCGCAAGTGAATTTAGTCTGACCACTCCAAAAAATTCCTCCTTCCAAAAGTGAGACACAACTTCATAATTTCACCCCCATTCAAGAAATAACATAATTCTAACTATAACAATTACTCAAACAATAGAATCAACACAAGGTGACAATATAAATGAATATCAATATTTTTACATTGAAAACCCAAAATGGGAAAAACCATAGTGAGGATTAACTCACAATGTAATATCCAGGACACACTATCCTTGAAGGTGCATAGCTTGAAATAATTTACAAAACAAAGTATGGTTCACTATCAAAAGATGAACTAGGATAGAATGAACCTTCCTTGTGCTAGAGTTTAGTTCTGTTAAAGCACAGTATATAAAACAATTCCCTATAAGTATATTATCTGCTAACATATACAAATTGACACATTTGAACTTTTTGAATTTCATCCCTTCACTTATTTCACATGATCCATACCCTCTTCTCCACAAAAAATTCTTACATATATATCGTATGCATTCACTTTCACTAATTAGGTCAGCCTAATTAGAAAAACCCCATTTTAAATCAAAATTAACTCTTTCGACATTGTCCTCAAAATAATATTCATCTTCATGCCCAACACAAGCATCTAAAATGTGGTATTAGTCAGCATGAACCTAACATAGATCCATATAACATTCGTAACACATATTTAATCTTCTTAACACCACTTCATAATTAGGTTGTCCCGAGTTAGACCTAAAACATCAAGACTCCAAACCATATGGAATTCATCAACCGTGTAACACATTGAATTCCCCTTTATAGGACATCGAATAAATTATCTTCAAATCTATAAGGAAAGATAATTAATCATGAAAGAATGCATAATCTCCCACATGAATGCACCATACAAAACCTTACTATATTCCTTAGAACATAACATGGTTATTCATTTCCCTTGTATAAATTTGCAAATCATCATAAAAATTTGGTGTAAGATGCATCTTATAGTCACAAATCTATGTACAAAGTCTTGTAGTGGTATCTTTCTATGAGATGAAATCCAAACCAAAACTGACTTACTGAATCAGCATTACACTATTTTCCAAACTACTCGTAACTGTATCTTTCCAACCATATAGCCAAGTTAGTTGAAATTTTATCAGTGGATGCAAGTGATGTCGAGATAGAACATAATATCAAATTTTGATTGAATCTTTAAAAATGTGGTAATCGAGACAAAAATATTAGATCAACAATCTTCTAGTACCAGAGTGTCATATTTTCTAGAGAAACTAAGTAATGCCATCTTCCAATTTCTATTGTTGATGTCAATGAAAACCTTCTAATTTCCAACAATCTCCCCCTTTATCATTGATGGCAACACATAATGTGGAAACCATCAAAAAATATTCTCAATTTTTCATTTCTCTCGCTCAAAAGATTCTCTCATTTCACATAGTACCTTCTCACCCCCTTTGACATCAATGGAAAAAGATATAAAGATATTGAAAGCTTTAAAAAAAATTATTACATACCTGAATATTCCCCTTGAGAAGTACGTCTAAATATAGTAACTATGAGTAATCAACTGGAGATGGTTGTCCCTTGTTTTCTAAGAATATCTATCCAAGAGGATTTCCCTTCATCACAGAGCTTCTTCACTTCTGAAAAGGTTTTTCATAGATAACTAAGATCAACTAGAATGTCTTTTCCTTCAACCAAAGTCTCGAGAGTAACATTTAAGTTTATAATCCTACTAGCTAAAGGAAAAACATAGTAGAAAGGATTGCACTTAATCTTTATTAGATCCTTGATTTGACCATATAGTTCAACTATTTCTCCTTTCTCCTTATGTAATGTAAGATATTCTTCATGTAACTTTGTTAAACCATACCAAGTTTGATCATCCAAATCTAAATCTAGATTAAAGGTGTTGGATGCATACTTTATTTGTGTCTCAACTATGTCATTAGCATCCTTGAATCTTTGAATTACATCAGGCCATTTCTAAAAAAATTAGAATAGACTGTTGGCCTCTTTCTCACACTCTTGAATATATTTAACTCTAGCAAGTGCAATTCTATGTCTAGAATTGAACCTGTCTTCAATTTCCAACAATCCTTTTTCTTTAACCCAAGTGACCATTTCACTTATTTCTTGACTCTTCAACTCTTTAAATTTTTCAGTCAATGAATTTGTTCTTTCATAATAGATTGTGAAGAACTAGTGACAAATCTAGGAATCGTCTAAAGAAGAACCTTTCTCCTAGATAGTTGCCTAAGTCTCCTTGGAGCTAGCCCAGTCTAGGAAATCAATGCATGAACTTCAAAAAAAATTATCTTTTCTCTAGATGTAGTCATTGATTTACTAGAGATCAACTTATATTTTTCAAGAATTTATTTACGTACTTTAGTTTATGTTCTTAATCTAGGTCTACTAGAATCTTGAGGGCTGTTGATTAACATTTCAATATAGCCAACAACAAAGTCCTTTTCAATCTCATACCCTATCTCAGGAATCCATGTGTTTCTCAGTTAAACTACCTTGATAATGTATCTATTAGTGGATACCAAAATTGTTATACCATCCTTATATTTCGTGACTAGTTCTCTAAAATTCTCCTTCTTCTATTCATTCTTCTCTAGAATTTTCCAAAGAATGCAGCAAGGGCATCTCCTTGTGCATCCAAATCTCTATTTTTTCTCATTAATTCTTTGATCTAATGAGCAACTAGTTTGATATTTACCCAAAAATCTTCTCATATACTAGGAACTTCTCACATAAAGTAGAAGTTTAGACACAATATCAATGTTCCATATCTAAATGCACATTTTTTCTTTTTGATATCATTCAGATTTTGCAACAGTTGTTGCTGAAGAAACTCACAAAGATCATATTCTATTATTTTCTCAATCATTTCTAATGCTAAGTCAATTGTGGAGGTAGAGACATCATTATCACCAAAAACCAAGTGTGAAATAACCAAACTTATATACTAAACTTTAGGGTTGTCAATTCTAGTACTTATGTTCTTCATTAACCCCTTTCCTTTGTCAAGTTTACATTCAGGAGTAGGTGCGATGGATAATAAACAAGTAACATCTCTAATTTCCTCTCTAGATATCATATACAATTTTTCAAGCCACACAAACTAATCATGAAATCTACTAAGTGGCAACATAATACATCTCTCCTCATTGCTAAAATTTTGAAACCAATCCCACACATCCAATTTCATCTCTATAAGAATATTTTTTTTTTTTTTAGGGTAAAGTCTTCTCCACTTAATTCTTACAACCATAATATGCCTTCTTTTCCATTCATAGGTTCTTCAAATTTTCTATGGATATATTCCAATGCCTTTAATTAGAATAAAAGCAAGGGAACATCTAAAAATACACCCAAGGGGTTGAGTTCTAGGGTTTTAATAGGATATTTCTTAAATTGTGGTTCTAGTCTCATTGAATTTTCTATAATGTGAGGCGTATCCATCACTTTCAACAAAATTCAATGAATAATTCAAAGGGAATAACATATAGTGATAGTAACTTACATCTTTCCTACACACCAAAGCCAAGCACCAAATTTTCTTGGTACAAAAACACTTTGGTTTCTTCAAAATTTCTCCATACTCTTCTTCTCTTCCACAAATTACTTTCCTTGAATGAATTTTCCATAATGTACATAAATTTATTTCTTTGATCCTGATTGCTTCAATGATAAATGCTTCAAACTACAAGTAGATGACCTTGAAATTAGTGTATACTTCCATTTTTCCAAAATCTGCAAAATCCATTCTTCACACATGTGCACCTTAAAATTAATTTTGAATGAAATTTTGAATTCATCATGACATGCCATAAAATATCAGAAAGGGGATATTAATTTTTATTATTATTTCTCTCCCTTAGCCACTATTTTGATTTATTTTTTGACAGAATTTACACTAGAGGATGACATAGATGAAATTGATACTCCTGATTCTCCTTGCTTTTTCAATTGTCCTTCCTTCTTCTAGATTCTTTTCATTTCCTTTTTAACCTATGTTGGATCAATATTAATGACTGGTTCATATCTTCTTACCAAATAGTCTCTTTTCATATTTCTTCTTCTGTAGTCCTTAGCAAATTGTCCCATTTTGCTACAATTATAACAAACAACATTATTCCATCCAAATTTTCCTTTATCCAATCTATATCTACACTAGTTGGCTTTGTCTCCAAATAAATTGTAGTGATAACAATAGGCTTTAAATAGGTAAATCATCTTGTTCAACATCTGACCTCTGCAATCTATAGCTTTATGTCTAATTCTTTTGCATTTGAAACACTAATCAATGAATGATAAAGTATTTTTTCATTCCATCATTTTGTTTAATTTTACCTCCACTATCTTTTGCTCTATGTCCAGACCTTTTGCATGAATAAAAACTACCATTAAATGATAAGTACCTTTGAGCATTGGGTTGTCTAATAGGAATCCTTCATGTATTGCTTCTTTGATTTTTGATTTTTTTTCCATTTCCTTGAGACTTCCTTTGATTGTCAACCATGTCAAGGGATTGATTTTCTTTTGAAATTTGTCCTTCTTCAAAATTTAAAATCACATTTATCCTTAGAAGGTTTTTATACTAAAAATAGTTCATCTAATAGAACTGGTTTTGAATTTGTCCTCATGAGCTTTTTCTTTCTCTAGATCTGATTTCAAAATTGCCACTTCTTGTTAAATCTTTGTACATTCATCCATCTACTTTCTTCAATTGATCATTGACTTATGTATATCTTTCCTTGAATTTCTTGATTTTTTCTCCCAATTTATTAATGCACTCATTTTCTTCCTTCATGATTTCCTTCAAATTCTTATTTTCTTCTTCAACACTATCATGATATTCAAGAGAAATTTCAAGTTCACTATTATTATCTATGATATAGTCTTCTTCAATATGTTCAACAAGAATCTCTTCCAGAGGAATAGGAAATCCCTTATCTACCATGTGTTGAAATTCAAAGATCTTCATCAAGTTCTAATACCAATTGAACGCATGGAATTTTGAGAGGGGGGTGAATCAGTATTCTATAAAACCATTTATAAAATATCCATCCAAGAAATAACATAATTCTAACTTCAAAAATTAGTGAAAGCATAGAATCAACACAATATGACAATACACATGAACACTAGTATTTTTCCATGGAAACCCAAAAAAGGGAAAAACCACAGTGGGGATTAACCCATAATATTATATATCCTAATATTAAATATTACAAGGGATCACTTCTAGGACACACTATCCTTAAAGAAACACATCTTGAAATAATTTATAAAATAGAGTATGGTTGACTGCCAAAAAGTGAACTGAGATAGAATTCACCTTCCTTGTGCTAGAGTTTAGCTCTAGTGAAGCATAATATATAAAACACTCCCTATAAGTACACTATCTACTATCATATGAAACTTCACACATTCACACTTTATAAATTTCATCCCTTCACTTATTTTGACATCATCCATACCCTCTTCTCTACAAAAATGTATTACATATATACCATATACATTCACATTCACTAATTAGGTTGGCCTAATTAGAGAAACCCGATTTAAAATGAAAATCAACTATATTGTCATTATCCTTAAAATATTATTCATCCTCACGCCCAACACAAGCATCTAAAATGTGGTATTAGTCAGCATGGACCTAAGATAGATCCATATATCATTCACTACACATATTTAATCTTCTTAACACCACTTGATAATTATATTGGCATGAGTTAGACCTAAAACATCAAGAACCCAAACATATATGCAATTCATTAATTGTGTAACACAAAAACTTGTTAACACATCGAATTTTCCTATAGACATCAAATAACTTATCTTCAACTCCACAAGGCAAGATAATTAATCATGAAAGGACATGAAATGTCCCACATGAATGGACTATACAAAACCTTACTATAGTCCTCAAAAAATTATTCAAACACAACAATCTACTGAGAGGGGGGTGAATTAGTGGATATTAAAGTTTTAACTCTTAAAACCTTTTGAGCGGATTGGCTTCTTTAAAAAAACTTAATGTGCAAATTGAAATATGAGATATAGAAATTTAAACAAGCACATAATAAAGTAACACATAACACAAGATATGTGTGGAAAACCCAAGATGGGAAAAACCATAGTGAGAAATACTAATAGGATCTACTGTCCTAATACAACCTCACAAAGAAACCTTTTGTTTCAAAATTTAAGGGAACCAACCCTAACAAAATGAAAATCCCCTATTCTAAGCACCAAATCAATTATCTGATGGTACCAACCAATCAGATTTATAAAATATACAAGATTATTACAATTTTTTCATCAAGGACATAGATCAATGTTGTAGCTTACTCTATAATTACTCAATTTTTTGTTGATGCCATAACAACTCTCTTTTATGCTCTACACCCCTTTTTTTTCCCCTAATCCTCTCCACTTTATTTAGTGCATTCTTTGTCCACCTCAGAGAGCTTAGAATACACTCTACACAATGCACACACACACACACACACACACACACACACACACACACACACACACACTAATTTTCTACACTTACCCCTTGTTTTCTTAACAACCCTTTTCTGATCATTTATTTTGTGTTGTTACACACCATTGGTGATTGCCTCAAGATTCTCTACCACATACATACCTTCTTTTAGGGTTCAAATATATCTTCTTCACCTCCATACTTTTTCATTGAGTTGCACAACATTAAATTCTACTGCAAAGAATTTTCCCTTATTGTCTCTCTATAAAACCCTAGGATTAGATATGCAATTAATGCATCCTTCTAATTATCTAGTTTGATCTCAATACCAACCTCTGTATTAGTCTATACCATCATTTTGTGCATCAAATATTCATTACATTTTTCATAGACATAAGTAGAAAATTTCATTTTCACCTCTATTTATGTTAAGAATTTAACCCCTTGTTTAGAATGACTTAGCCATTTGTATTGTTCACTTTCAAATATGTGTCATTGATCACCTATCTTCACGCCATGATCTTATGACATCCATCTTTAAACCTTGACAATCATATAAACATTCTTTAAATCTCTATCATTGATCTTGCATCATGCATCGATGTTAAATATATTCCTTTATTTCTTCTTCAGTGATGTCAATGGACGTGCCAATAGCTATTGGATCAATCGCCATCCAATCTACACTATCGCTCACTATATCACTAGCAATGGACATGGGCTCACAAAATCTTAGCAAGTTGGTGGGCTAATACCATATGTTCACTTTAGATGTCACCTTCTTCCACATCACACCTTCTTCCATTCATCGCTCATCACGAGAATTATCCTATCACTGTCCTTCACACCAATGATGTGAAGCGATCAAGTGATATTTTTCCACATGTTTGTTGGAATAAACCTTTGGAGTGTTGAAGGGACTCTAAAGACACTCAATATGATATCTAGAAGTCTCTTAGATGAAGTTCTATTAGAATGTTGAAGGTACCAACATTTCAGTCTAGCCAATATTTACCATTCTCCTTGATGAGATAATCCTATCGTCAAACCAATCTTGTTTAAACTACACTATTGATTAATCTATCATCACCATGTGTCACAATCTCTTACATCATTTTCCACTAGCACGGTCCACCAAAATAGTTTTCCTCCATATGATCAAAACATCATTTTATCTCCACCATTCCACACTCCTCTACAAGGTATAGATGCAGTCCCATCATAGGTGCCACAAGCTGGCAGGCACCATTGATACTACTTAGCAAGACCACTACTATTGATTAAACACCATTGCTCATTTCTAAACTAGAATCCAAATTCAAAAATATTTCCATGATGTACGAGACCTTAGTGATATCCATTAGATGTATAGATATTGTGCACATTATCCGATCATTTTCATGGACATGAAAACTTCTTCGACTTGAAGGAAAGGTAAAAGGGGTCAGTCACCACATGGTTTTAATGATATTAAGTTGTAACTTATGTGACTGGTAACCTCCAACAAGAATTCAATGATAAAATATAAAATTTTCTAATGCGATATAACTATAACCCTAAGTTTTAACTAGTAAACCCAAATTTAGAAAAAGAGAAAACATAATGCATTTTTGGGTGTAATATACATCCTTCTAACGTGTTGATTACATATCTAGAATGATCTAAGAAAACCCACATTGAAAATATCACTAGATTTTCATTTTAATTCTTGGAGGCCCTTGTTGTAGAAAGGTGAGAACATTTTGTCAACTTTGCAACATCTACAAAATCATTCTTATTTTAGAATCATCTTGTACCAATGCTTGTAGGGCATGATCCATATCTCTTTGTCATCATGCTACTAGAATTCCTTGCATGATATCTCCTTATGACATCAATGAAAATAATATGCCAATAACCTTCCCCTTTGTCATTGATGGAAAAACCTAATGTTTTGCACCAAATAAGATATTTTAGTCCATTTTCTATAGACCTTGCTCAATTTATTGCATATTCTATAGAATTTTATCCCCCTTTGACATCAACGGAAAAGTGAACACTCCCCCTAAAAATATACTCCCCCTTTGATGAGTAGTTCACAAAGAAAGTGGGGATCCTTGACAATGCCACCATCAAGTCATTATAAATTTGTAAAACTAGTTTTCATGACTTGATCTCATTCTCTAATACCAAGGATAAATAAATTACCAATTAAGCTCCCCATGGATTCATTCCCTATCACTAATATTCAGTAGTATGTTGTGGGAGTGATCACTCCCAATTTTTGCCTCAGATATTTAAATTTTTCTTTAGGAAGAGGCTTGGTGAAAATTTCAACCACCTACTCTTTAGTGGGAACATATTCCACGCTAACATCCTTGTTTGCAAACTTCTCTCTGATGAAGTGATACTTGATTGATATGTTCTTTGTTCTAGATTACATCACTGGGTTCTTTGATATGTTTCTCACACTTGAACTGTCACAAAGAATAGAGATAGACTTTTTGTACTCAACCTTGATGTCCTTAAGTGCTTGCTTCATCCATAGGACTTGACTACAACATATTTCTCATACATTTTCTTGTTCTATTGTGGATAGAGTGATCAATTATTTCTTTTTTCTTATCCAAGAAACCAATTTATATCCAAAAAAGAATGCTCCACCATTGGTGCTTTTCCTATCGTCTACACTTCCTACCCAATCAGAATTGGTGTTTTCTATCAAATAAAAATCATTTCTCTTGGGATACCACATCCCATAATCAACAATGCTTTTGATATATCTGAAAATTATTTTTACTATGTGTACATGAGATTCTTTTGGTGCAGCTTGAAACCTTGCAACTAAACATAGTTCTTGCATAATATCTAGCCTTGATGTAATTAAGTAGAAAAAACTACCAATCATTGACCTATACATAGTCTAATTTACATCTAGTTATTCATCTGATTTACTCAACTCACAACCAGTTATCATTGGGGTACAAACTTGTCTACTATCATCCATACCAAACTTATTAATCATTTCCTTAGCATATTTGGTTTTAGATATAAATATCCCTTTCTTGGTTTGTATAATTTATAAACCAGGGAAATACGACAACTCCCTTAACATTGACATCTCAAATTCACCTTGCATATGCATAGAAAATATTTTACACATCTTATCATTGCTACCTTAAAACATTACATCGTCTACATATACAACAACAATAATCATGTGCTCACCTTATGATTTAAATTACATAATTCTATCTACACATCCTTTCTTGAATCCTTGTTGTTGTAGGTACTGGTCTAATCTAGAATACCATTCTCTAGGTGCTTGCTTAAGACCATACAATTCTTTCCTTAATTTGCACATGTAACCATCAACTTCTCATAGATAAAATCCTTTTGGTTGTTTTATGTATACTTCCTATTCTAGGTTTCCATTAAGGAATGTAGATTTATCATCCATTTTATATACTTTAAATCCTTTGTACACTAAAAATGCAAGAAAGATTCTAATTGCTTCTAATCTTTCCACAAGCACAAATTTTTCTTCAAAGTCAATTCCTTCAACTTGTGAATACCCCTTGCACACTAATATTTCCTTATTTGTTACGACAATCACATCTTCATTCAATTTGTTTCTAAACACCCATTTAGTGGCAATTATATTTTTTCTTGTGGGTCTAGGAATCAAATTCCATGTTTTATTCTTTTCAATTTGATTTAGCTCCTCTTCCATGGCCTCTATCTAGCTCTCATCCTTGCTAGATTTAGTGAAGGTTTTTGGTTCAATCTATGATAGGAGAGAAAATTTTACTTGTTCATTATTTCTTGCAATTATCCTCCTAGTCTGGACTCCTTCATTTTTATCCCCAATTATCTAATCCACTAGGTGATCCTTCTTAATTTTATAATCTTCCTTATGCTCAAAGTTACCTTTCTTATTGTAGGGAAATTTAGCAGCAAAATGACCTAACTTACCACATTCAAAGCACTTAAAAGGAAAATTACCTTTGTACTTGTCGGATCATCTTCTTAGTCTCCTAATGAAGTTTGCCTCTTCTTCATTAGTCCAATCATTCTTCAATGTAATCATCTTAGGCTCATCTTTCTTCTAGGAGATACACACTTCTCTTTGTTGGCAACCTTGAAGGGAGATTCCTTCCTGGATGGTTTTACATCTCCCATACTTAGTTCATATATAGTGAATATACCATGTAGCTCATTAAGAGTTAGTTTATCTATTTCTCTTCCTTCCTCTATTACAGATATCCTAGGATAATATTCATTTTTCATTGACCTTAGAACTTTCCATACAATGATATCCTCTTTTACTTCTTCTCCATATCCTCTAATACATTTCACTATATTGTTAACTCTCAAAAGATAATTTGTAATCTTCTCTTTATTTTTCATCCTTAGGCCTTCAATTCTAGCTCTGAATACTTGAATCTTTACCAATTTTACCATGGCATCTCCTTCATAGATGTTTTTTAATGTATCCAAAACATCATGTGCAATATTACAATACACAACCTTGTTGTGCACAAATCTAGACAAACTATTCATAATAGAAAACCATTCTTTTTCATTGATCTCATAATCCATTTTCAAACAACATCAATAGGAGGTGTGATTGGTGGTGTGTATCCATTTATAATAGACATACACACATCAAACCCTAAAGATCTCAAATATCCATTGATCAATGAGCTTCAAAAAGTATAAGTAGTTCCATCAAACTAAGGTGGCTTGTTTGTGGAAGATCCTTCTTGACAGGATATTTTGTTCACAAATTCAAGGATCTACCCAAGACGATTAAGCTTCTCCTAGGGAACCTAGGGCTCTTCTACCGATTGTTGGAACACAACAATCAACTAAGAGGGGGGTGAATCAATGGATATTAAAGTTTTAACTCTTAAACCCTTTTGAGTAGACTGACTTCTATAAAACAACTTAATGTGTAGATTGAAATATGAGATATAGAAATTTAGACACACACATAATCAAGCAACACATAACATAGACTATACATGGAAAACCCAAGATGGGAAAAACCACAGTGAGAAATGCTGCTAGGAGCTACTGTCCTAATCCAACCTCACAAATATATCTTTTGTTACATATTTTAAGGTCACCAACCCTAAAGAGATGCCAATCCCCTAATCTGAGAACCAAATCAATTATTTGATGGCACCAACCAATCTGATTTAAAACATATAGGATTATTACAATTTTCTCATGAAGAACATAGATTAATGTTGCAGCTTACTCTGCAACTACTCAAGTTTTTTTTGTTGCCACATCAACTCTCTTCTCTTCTCTACACCCCTTTGCTCTACTCTACTCTTCTCCTCTTTATTTATTGAATTCTTTGTCTATCTCAAAGAGATCATAATACATTTTGTAAAATGCATACACACACACACACTGATTTTTGTGCTTATCCCATTTTTTTTTCTTAACAACCCTTTTCTAATCATCTATTTTGTGTTGTTACTCACCATTGGTGATTGCCTCAGGATTCTCTACCATGTACAGATATTTTTTTAGGGTTCAAATATATCTTCTTCACTACCATAATTTTGCATTGAGCCACACAACATTAAATTATAGTGCAGATAATTTTCCCTTATTGTCTCTCTATCAAACCCTAGGATCAAATATGCAATTAATGTATCCTTCTGATTATCTAATTTGATCTCAATCCCAACCTCTATAGAAATCTGTTCCACTATTTTTTGCATTAAATATTCATTACATTTTGCATAGATATAGGTAGAAAATTTAATTCTTACCTCTTTTTCAGTTATTGGTTGAACCCCTTGTTCAGACTTAGACATTTGTATTCTTCATGTTCAAATCTAGGTTGTCGATCACATGAATTCACACCACAATCTTATGAAATCCAAATTTAAATCTTCACTGTCAAATAAATGATCTTTAAATCTACATCATAGATCTTGCATTGTGCATCATTATAACATATATGCCTTTATTTATTCTTTAGTGATATGATTGGAAATGGCTATCACCATTAGATCAATCGCCACCCAATCTACACCATCGCCTACTATATTGCTAGCAAAGGACATGAGCCCACAAAATTCTAGTAGGTTGGTTGGTTACTACTACCTATTCACTTTAGATGTCACATTCTTCCATATCACACCTTCTTCCATTCATCACTTGTCATGAAAACTATCTTATCACTTCACTTCATAATAACAGTGTAAAGTGATTGAGTGATATATCACCATGTTTCTACTAGAATACACCTTTAGAGTGTCGAAGGGACTCTAATATCACTCAATATTATATCCAAAATTCCCTTAGATGAATTTGTATTAGAATGTGTAAGGGACCAACATTTTAGTCCAGTCGATATTTATGAATTTATAAAACTTTTCATGATGCACGAGATCTTAGTGATAGCCATCAGATGTAGAGATATTGAGCTTGCACCATCTAATCAGCTTTATAGACACACACACTTCTTTGAATAGAAGGAAATGTAAAAGGGGTCGATGACCACATAATGAAAAAATAGAAAATATATTAAGGTTTTAAGACTACAACCCTAGGTTTTAACCAGAAAATCATAATTCAGACTGAGAGATAACATAATTGATTTTTGGGCACAATATACATCCTTAGAAGCTATTGATTACATATTTGGAATGATCTCATAAAACCTACATCGAAATTGTCACTATATTTTCATTCAAATACCTGGAGTCCATTGTTGGAGAATATGACAAGTTTTTCATCTTTGCAACATTTTGAACAACTTTTGCAAAATCTATAGAATATTTCTTCTTTCACCATCATCCTATACTAGTGCTTCCAGAACCTGATCCATATCTCTCTATCATCATATTCCAGACTTTGTTGCATGATATCTCCTTTTGATATCAATGACAATGATATGCCAACAAACATAACACTTCTATTCATTCCTCCCATATGTATTCGCAAATCATAAAACTTTGGTGTAAGATGCATCTTATAGTCACACATCTATGTAAAATGTCTTGTAGCGATATCTTTCTATGAGGTGAAATTTGAACCCAAAAACCAACATACTGAATCAACATAACATTATTTTACAAACTACTAGTAACTATATATTTCCAACCATATAGCCAAGTCAGCTGAAATCTTGTCAGTGGATGAAAGTGACGTTGAGATAGAACATAATATCAGCTTCTAATCGAATCTTACAAAATAAGGTAATCTAGACAAAAATACTAGATCAACAATCTTCCAGTACCGGAGTGTCATATTTGTTAGAGCAACTAAGTAATACAATATTCCAATTTCCATTGTTTACATCAATGAAAGCATACCAATTTTCAACTCTTTTACAACACAAACTTCGTTAAAAACTTTTATTTGACCCTTTTTAATGGCCCATTAAGAGGAGTAACAAAAATCAACTCTTGGGATGAGGAAGGGATGGCTTGTCTTATCTCATCCCCATTCTCCTAAGTTCATTTATGCACACCCATCTCCCAAGAAGGTCTCACACATGTGTGAGAATTTGTGGGAGATTTTGTTTAGGGAGAAATGAGAGATTGCCACTCTCTCATTCAAGGAACTCAAGTTAGATTTTTCTGTTTTACTCTCATAAAGAATGAATAAAAGGGGATTCTTTTCTTTGCTTCTTATTTTTTGGGTTAGAGAAGAGGTTTTCTACTTAGATATTTTGAAGATTTATTCACTTTTTTTGGAAAGGGATTTAAAAGAATAATTTGGAGTTGAAGATTATTTAAACCTACTATCTCTATTTTTGAATAATCTCAAGGAGGGAGGCCTAATTGGCTTCTTGTTTTATTTTTGAAAGGTATGGGAATGAGGTTTAAGTTTTATGGGTAATGTTTTTCTTTAATTTATGAATATTTCTTGTTTGTTTACATTTTGAATGTGGGATGGGATGCTAGGGATAATACTCACACTTATGGGTAGAGAAACCTATTAACATGGATGTTAGTCACACACCAATAGATAGATAAAACTCTAATAGAGATTTTGTAGGAACCTATCTTTCTTGAAAGATGGCACTGGGACAACCTAAATCTTAGGCTAACTCAAATTAATCCCAAGGCTCATTTATATCAGGTCTTGACATAGTAGGTTCGCTCAAGGTTTTTTGTGATAATGTTTTTTCACATGAGGGGTAAATGTTTCCTATGGTTTTAAAAGTCATCATAAATATATGAAATAATCTCAGTCCAATCATTCAAAAAATCCTTAAAATTGAAAAATTTGCAACAATATTTCATGAGATTCAAATAACTTACATTTATCCAAGTAGATTTATCTTTAAAAATTCAAAAATATCATGGAATCAATAGATTTTCAATAAAGCTCCATGGATTCATCACTTTTTGAACATTTTCTAAAATTTAAACATCTATTCTAAAATAAAGCATTAAAAATACTAAAAAGTAAAATTTCTCCTAGGTATTATGGAAACATGCCTCAAAAAATAACTAAACTAGAGAAAAGCATTCCATATATCACTAGATTTCTTTACAGCTAGGAACAAAATGATGCAAGATTTTAAATAAAATGGGGATTATTTTCCACCGGATAGTGCTAGTATGCACCCTTAAATGATCCAAAACATAGTCTTTTCTGATAGGAACAAAAAATCAACTACATATTATTTCATATCATGAATTAGCTTTCAAATTGGCTTTGATATTGATTAACTTCTAGTGGAACATACATGTTTTTAATCTGGAATGGAATAGGAAATAGAAAAAAGAAAAAAACTTGAATTTGTTTTGGATCTTTCACAACCACAAATTATGAACTTAAAAACAAAATGAAACATCTCCTAGTATTTTATAAGAACAAGATTCTTTGGAAATTCATTCAAAACATGAGAGGGAATCCAATGGAAAAATTAAAAAAAGGCATGTGGAATGTGACAACTAGTAGGAGAACTTCTAAAGAAGTCAATGGATGTCAACCTTCTTCAAGACTTTAAAATATTTTGGGACCTCCATCTTTTAAATATAATTAGGACATTAAGTTGGAGTTGAGTAGACTTTCCAAAAAATGTAGGAACATCCTCTTCCAAATATCCAGAATGATCAAGTGGAACTCGATATAGATACTCGAATCCACCAACACTTTGGTTCCTACATTTAGGTTCAAGCTCAAATGAAACACACCTAAAGGTAAACTACCTTGAATTCAGGTACTCTTCTTTGTTGCATGTGTAATACCAAGTTTCTTGATATTTCTTCATCTCAATATCTTCCTTCACATGGACTCCCAGAGTACAACACCCAACCTGGTCATATCATTACTCCCAATCCAATTTTTTCTAACCATCCATACCCAAATATCAATCCCTTTTTAAAAACATTCATAAAACTCTCATTAAATTAAAATCTTCATTAATAAATCATCATTTAAAAGAAAATCATAAATAACATGCTTTTAAAAAATTCTTGCATAATTATCCCTTTAGGTAGGTTAACAGACATTTTGGATTCCTAGGAAAACCCAAACTATTAAACTTTTCAACATGCATTGCTAAATAGTACTCGGTACTCGACAACTTCAAATTTTACCAAAATAAAATTCACCTAGATTTCAATTACCATCATAACCTTCACATTTCCCGAACTCTACACCTAGACTATAAAACTTACCAAACCTTGCATTAAACATTCCAAACAATTTTCCCTTCTGGTACCCGATATTCAGTACACTCAATATGCTCAAATTCACAAACTAATTCAAATACTTCCACCTTAACATTGACTCTTGTTGACCCTTTGCCAACCAAAACTTGTCATAAGTGTTTTTTCTTTACTTGGGTCCCCAAGCATTACATTCTTGGGATGTGTTGTGAGACCACATAAGAACTTGCAACCAACAAAACCAACTTTAAAAGAAACCTGAGACAAGATCATTGACTATAAATTATAACTGATGCATATTTTCCAGCAATAAGTCTTTACCTTTACTTGAATTTTGGCATAAAAATTGTAAAATCTCCAAAAAGTATCAATGTGTGCTTGTAGTAATTCCAGTCTCTGGAACTTGGTGAAAAACCTAGTTCATTGACTTTGAACTATATAATTTAGTAATCCTCCAGAGCCAAACTTGGATAGAGCCTTGTTGCTAGTCAAACATTCATAGCCCCAACAAGGTTATGTCTACAATTCCCAAAAAAATAGCTCCACTACTAGTCAGGTGTCTATAACCTCGGTAGAGATATTTGGATAGCCTTTTGAGTTGAATTTTCTCTTTTGATATTTTTTTGATATTCATTTTCATTATTTCAAATAATATTTCTTTGTAAGATCTTTTTCTTTAGCTTGCAAGCAATGAATCCTGCTATAATGTTGGGAATTATAATGATAGAAAAGGTTACTTTTTTAATTTTCATTCAATGCAAATCCCTTCATTGTTTCACTAATTCCCAAAAGACTCAGTGAGCTAAATTTAATCACCCTTATGCCAAATTCCATCTAACTACAATTAGTTATCTGCTCAAAATATATATGCATAAGTTAAAATTTAGCAACAATTTATCAAATCACCAAATTAATCCTAAATTTAGAAATGTCATTTACGACCTTCCATTTAAATTTTATGGCAATTGCTAAAGTAAACTTGGCTAGCAATTTTGATTTTGATGGTGTTTTACTAACATTAATGCATTGGATTTGTCATCATTACACTTAAGCCTAATCATCATACTCTGCATTTAACTCACATGCCTTAACATACATGTATTGCTTCCTTTAAACTCTCCGCATGTCGATGTTTGTGACCTCGTTGCCTTATTTTTATTTTTTGCAAGGCACACTTGGATATCTTGATGATTAATATGGCTTGATAAAATAAACTAAAATGACCACCATTAAATTCAAAAATCTCCATTTTTCTCAATTTGTGATCTTCATACTAGAAAACTTTGAATCAATGACCACCAACTTTGTGAGAATTTATTTGATTTAACCTTTAATTCCAGAGAAAAGTGTCTTGTTGCCAGCTCAACTTACGTTCCCAAGATTTTCTATCTAGGAAACTATGTACTACAGATTTCTCATGACTTGCTATAAATTCAACACCTTCCTTCAAATTCTTCACTTCTTCTTTCCTTTCCTCTAAATTTACTCTTTCTTTCACTCTACTTGTGCTTTCTTGATTCTAGGCTAGGGATACTCCCATTTTCTTAACTAGTGTTCACCATCAGAATGGATTCTTTGATTGAATCACAACCCAAAGGATTAGAAAGGTTTTATCTCTTTGGAATTTAGATACCAAATCATACTTGCACATGGTTCTTAAGGAAACTTATGTGAATTCCAAAGCATACTACAAGTTGAACTCAGACTTGGCTTCACAGTTTGTGGGCTCGTTGTTGGATCTCAACCTCTCCATCACTAAAGTTCATTCCACTATGAACATAATAGTATAACTAGAATTTATGGGGAATTTTTATCATGTCCTCTCTATTTCTCTCCCAACCATTTGAATCTCCTTTGCTGATGACATTTCACGATTTTTGGAGTGAGGGGAAGTAGTTATGATTTGGCCCCTCCTTACTGATCTACATATCCCTAACCTTGATGACCATAGGGATAACGGTTACCTGGGGTGCACATACCTCATGGCTAAAGAAAACCAAATTGACTAATTGGCCAACCCACTATGCTGAAGTTGCTCCATTTTTTTACCTTTTTTGACTTTTTATGACGAGAATTTTGTGTTTGCATGTACAAATGAAATATAATGATTTTTTTTCTTTTCTATACTTAAGCGTGTATTTACTAAGAATGATTTTATCTTTTCCAATTTATAGTACCATGCTTTGAGAATCTTCCATTGTCATGTGTTTTAACTTAAGATAAATTCATTAATACCAGGAACAAACCAGAAAGAAACAAACAAACCCTACCAAAGAAAATTACCCTAAATATCTAAAATTTACCCTAATCAAGTGACTATCCCTAACTAAGCAATTTACCTGCACTTGAATATACTATAGATAACCTACTATAATAATGAATTATTTTCTCTTTTATGTTTTAAAAATGAAAATTCAAAGGTGTACTTACCAATAATATAGCTAAAATGTATGGATACAACCTCATTAAAGGTTGAATACACACACCTTCATTTCATTCTCAATACTCTACCTTCTAGTCGTCATTCATGGTTTTCCATTTCTCTTTTCTCTACTCCACAAAATGGTTGTATTTAATTCTTTATTTTCTTTCCCTCCAAGGTTTAGTCAATTCTTGGTCATGTATTTCATATCAATATCACTATTTTCTTGTTAGATGAAATGTTAACACAATTTACATCATCACCAGAAAGAGAGAATGTAAAAACTTGATACTTTGTATTCTATATAAAATCAAGAAATTCTTCCCTTTTAGGTTGTGGATTCACAATTAGGGGAAAAAATCATCTGTATCCCACTCATTTCACCCACTCTTTCTCTTCATTGTCACCTTCCACATATGAGAAGATCTGTGACTCATTTATTTCAGGTTCATGCTTCAAACATGTTGTTTCCAAGTCTTGATGACTTTTCTTATTTTCTTGCAATTTTTTTTGAATTTCCCTATGACAATTATGGTTAATGAATCCATTTGATTTAACAATTAATTTTCCAATATTTCTAGTTTCACTAGGGTTCAACATTTTTTTCAAAACTCAAACCTCTTTCCAAGAATGGTTTTGATAGAGCTTTTGATATTTGATGTTTTCTGGCTGGTTCCATGCAAATTTTACTGATTTTTCATCCTTGTGCTTGATGATTATGTTAGTGTTTTAAGGTTTCATACCATTGTTCCAATTTTTTCAAAAACTTAAACCCATGTGATCTATTTCAATTTTGACCACCTATATGAGGTTGTTGGTTGTCCTAGTTACAACCTATGTCATCATTCCTGTTGTCTTCACCGGCCCCTCTCCCTAACCCATCTAGTCATCGGGTGTCTCTTAAGGGTTGTTATATTCCATGGTTAGGCCAAAAATATTTTTCCTTTTAAAGACTCTAGTCCTATGTTTTTAATATTTTGTAAGGGTTCATCACCCGTTAACCTACCCCATGACCCCTCCATTATAACCAACTACGTTTGCACATGCACAAATCTGAGTCATCGAATGAAATGACAAAGTTCCAAGCCTTGCGCACACACTGCACAATATTTTAAAATTGATTTTTGTTGGGCCATGTGGTGTGCATGATTGCATCACACATCTTCTAATTCATGTGGTACCAAATACCCACTATCGGCTTGATCTCATGTGGTGGTGGATCGATGAATCTAATATACCATCTAGTCTCAATCTAAGTCATATCCTGCATGCCACTTAGAGTATTAAATATTGTTACCCTACGACTAGCGTGGTCTACGTGATGGCAACAAATGGACTTTTTTGGTGGCGTAAGGAGGTTGGATGGGGCCCGAGGGTGATGGATGTGTCTTTTGACTAGAGAAGGCACCATTGGTTGATGGACTTGCCATGCGACAAAATGGAATTTTCAAACATCTTTGACTCGATCTGAGCTATCCAAAGGACCACCTCATCAATCCATCTATGGCTCACATTCAAAGAAAAAAATTGGCCATGTGATATTTTTTTGGGCTCTACAAATGGTGAGCAATAATGGTGTATTCTCTTCTAAGGATATCAATTTGATTTCCATGCGTGTGAAGAGCTACTTCCTTGCAGTTATGAAGAATGGTACATTGATTTCCATGTACCTTAGAATTAATGATGGTGAGATAGATGCCAACAAATAATCACTCACTCACTCATGCTTCTCTTGGAGCATTGATGATCAACCTCATCAATTTTCTCATTAAATGCGGATGAAGGTGGTGGAACCCCTAAAATTTTTCATGGTTCCACTAAATTTCATGATTAAATCCTGATAGTTCAAGTCTTGATTATCACTAGGATTTGGGGTTTTGAGGTTTCAATTCATTTATAACCTTGTTTGGTCCTTGAGCTTCTAATTTTGTGTTGAACGGCTCCATCCAGTTGTTGATTGCCTCACAATATTTTTATGGCCTCAAGCCCCATCATTTTATCAGCCCCAATATTAATTACCCTATCATGGCTAGGAGATCCCTCTTAAAAAAACATTTTTTATACATGTTTTAAAGCATCTTAAGTCAAGCCTTAAGTGGTATATCACCCATCACACGTTCCTTTCAACTGGTCTATGTGCAATCCACGATGAGTGATCTTGCATCCTTTTCAAGGTTTTGGCTTCATCTCCTATCATGCAATATTTTGAAACCACCCATGTCCATCATGTGAAAAGAAATCTAATGTCTCTCCCTACTACCAGTAGGTTCATCACCAATCACATGAATCATCTCTACCATCATAGGGTAACCTTTGATGAGTGATGTGGTTGAGTTTTTAACCCATCGCTTATCTTTGAGTTATCATTGATTGTATCATGCTCTTCAGAAGGGAACTCATGACCGCCAATCGGTGTAGTTCCTGCCCATCGTGCGGGCTTGGTTTTTCATGGGTTAAGGTTGTTTGGTCATGTGTAAAAACATGATGAGTGATGCAAATGACAATCTTTGACCATGATCCTTCTCTGATTGAAATCAATGGTGGATATATCATTGTTGGCTTCACTGCCATCACTTGATGAGGCTCTAAAGCAGTAATTAAAAACAGGATGGGTGATGTGATTTGGTTTGTGGCCAAGATATTCCCGTGATTTTTAGGATTGATAGTGCATGATTTGAGGATGATAGAGTAAGGATGTGGATGGGTACGTGGTAGTTTTAAAGCATCTCCTCGTTGTTTCTAAGTATGATCAATAAATCAAGTGGTGATCCTTAATGGGTCTCATTGATTGAGTTTTAAATCGTGGGCGATCAACAATTAAGATTCAACATGTAGTGATTGTTTTTTTTCTCACATGAGTGAACCAAGATGTGTTGATGTGTTTTTTATGCACCTCTCAACATAGGTAATGCATAGGTGAATTACCTCTCTTGAAAGATAATATTCCACAATAAGATTGTAGAACACTATCCCAATGTCTCTAATGTCAGGTCTTGACAGTGCTTGGAATATCTCAGTTGATTTATGTGATTTTCTGTAATCACAAGGCAGACTTACAAATGAGTCACAAACCAAGGAAGTTGGAACTGCAAATGGAGTTCTTAAGATGGGAGAGTTGTTGTGTGTTTTCTTTAGGTTCAAACAATAGTCTAGAACTCCATTTCAACATCATATTTAGCTTTATAATGTGCAATGAACATTTCCTAAGGCTACTTATTAAAAAAAGGGAAAAAGGGCAGGGAAGAGAGAAGGTTCCTGGATCTGAAACTATGAATGAATAGTGATCATGGAGGCTACTACAGTAGACAAACTCCCTAAACTAGGTTTTCCTTGGCCAAGAGGAACCTATAGTTACACAAAACCAGTGCAATATTCTAAGGACTGCTGATTTTCAGATTACACGTGCACATCATGAACATGCAATTGAACTAAGTTGTAACAATGAAATATGGAAGCCCACGCTAACTTTGCATAGAAACTTGTCACCAACAAGTGCCAAAAGTATGGACTAGAAAATCATCAAATATTGTAACAGAAAATACCATCATCATGTCCATTCAATAAACTAACAACTAAATTAAAAGGGAAGTAGAACCATGCATGCAAGATGAGAAAATAAAAGAAAACATCCATAAAATCACGCAATTATATCTTCTATTGCTGCAAATAGTTTTTACTATAGCTCTCCAACCATTACAAATGAGGGGGAGACCTCTATTTATAGTTTTCCAAAGCTCGAATGAATGGCCAGGATTGAATCACATTGTGTGGCCTAGATTCAATTACATTAGGGCTTCACCTACCCCACAATATTCAGCAATTTAAAATACATCTGTTGTCTGTTCCCTATTTTGTATTTTAGTGTTTAGGTGTTGTAGCAGTTTTGTCTTCTAGCTGATTTCCCTTTTACTATAGCTAAAACTGCCTAAAAGATGCCTTCTTCCTGATGGACTTGCAACTTCATTGGATCAAATGGGTTTGTTGACAACTGGCATCAATGGACTATTTTCCTCCGACTTGAGCAAGCAACCCATAAAGAACATCATCATCTGGTGAAAAGTAGGACAACCACCCTTATGCATCTTCAAGGCCACCCCGTTGCATTTTTTCATTGACTTACTTGGCATAGGCCCCCTTCTAATGCCAACTCTATTGATGGGTTCCATGAGGAGAGGTGGGCATAAAATGAATGGTGACATGAGTTGTGTGCTTTTCCTTGTTCACCATTCTCAATGGGCCCCCCCTGACGGAACCATAGTAGGCTTCTTGAAACCTACATACATGAAGTGTTGTAAGTTCTTTCATACACAAATCAAGGAAAATATTAATCAAATCATGAATCCTTGTTAGATCCATACATGCATCATCAAAAGATCACAATATTCAATCTAAATTGCCATTAGCAATCTACTGGAGGGAGTTTGGACGGTCTAAGCCAGAGAGGCTACAATTCCCTGGAAAAAATGTTGTTTTGAAAGGGTGAACAAGGCAAGGTGACCTAAATAGTTTCTCCTAGCTTCAAATTTTGAATTTGAAAATTTAATGCCGGAGAGGATCGAATTTGAATATGTGGGTCTAAGCTTGTTTCCAGATTTGGAGGCATTCACGTTGTTAGGTCTCAAAAAAGCTAGCTTGAATGAACCACGAGAGCTTGCCACACTCTCACTATGTTAATGGCCAACTAACAAGGCCAACCGATTATGGTTGAACCCTCTACTCTTATGGCTCTGCTAAACCTAGGCAGGTGCACCTATATAAATGACACAGATTTTGAATTATCTTTCCTACTTGACCTAACTATCCATCAATGGCAATTTGATAGTGGAAATATATGATCCTAATTTGGTATAAATTGTATATGCAATATCAAAGAGAAATTTTATATGTTTAATCAAGAGATGGAAATGAAATGGATGGAACCTATAAGGATAAATAAGACCAATGCCTTGTTGGGTAAAAGAGAGTCAAATGAAAGCCTTCAATGAGTGGTTTCTATATAGAAAATTCTCTAATCATTTGGCATACAATTATGAGTTTATAAATGGTATAAACATGCAAGGATGTAATTGATAAACCCTACTTGAGGCAGAATATCAAATCTAATTATCTGATTCTTTTTACTAATCCAAATAAGATTCCTAGATTACTGTAATTGATTGAAAGGAATTTAATTCTTTATTAAAGAAACCAATAAATCAAATCACATAGAAACAACAAATGTGCACTGATAGATTGAACGTATACTTTATACTTCAATTTAAACAATTAAGAAACATCAGATTGGAGACAATCAAATAATCGTAGGAATCCAACAAACAATTGATACTAGAATAAAGCAACTAAATCAACAGTCTTCCATTATCTTCCTCAAAATTCATACATGCAACATAGTCTTCTTGAATGCCATCATTATGAGAATATTGTGATTACAAAAATCTATCCTATTCTCATTCTATCCTCTATCTTTATTATCCAACGAATATTTCTACATTTAGTATGTGGAAGGACGTGTCCTTTCAAAAAGTCTTAAGCATAAAATGATAACAAGATTAGCATTAACTAATTTGTGTTAAGCCACAAATGAACTACGGATATGTGCTCTATATAATCTTGGTGCTTATGTGTATTTGCATCTCCTAACACATCATGGATCACAATCCCCATCATCATCATTCACTCATTTTGTTCACATTCTTCATCCAGCGTTATGTCTTTCCCAGTGGCTGTCTTCAATATCCCTGGGAGTATTGATTTACATTCGCTCTTCCATGTATTCATTTCTTTTAGTTTTCCTTCATCATTACAGAACTTAGTCAATCTTTCTTTGGCAGCTTCTATCAATCCCTACACATCCCCTTGTAATTCCTCAAATAATTCCCTATGCTTATCCATGATACAATTAGAATTTTCAATTCCTGCAACATTAGGATTATCCTTTTTCATCTCCTCAATTCTCTCTTGGATTCTATCATCGACTCTTCTATGTTCTTTTATTGCATCCACATATTGTGAATGTTTTCCCCAAAGGTTATTTAACCAAGTGTTTAAAGCAACCCGCCTCCTTTTGATTATTGCAGTAAGTGTGTCCATTTTCCCTTGAGAGTATGCACTTGACCCTTCCCAGTGGTCCTTCACTTGTGAAATTTTTCCTTGGGCGAGCATCTTTGCTGGCCCTATTATAGCACCTACCAAATCCATTAAATGTTCATTTTCTCTTAGCATTCTCTCATTATTGGTTTTGTACATTTCTCTCTCTCTGATCAATGCTTGTATCTAGGCTTTATTCAACTTTGCTATATTGATCCCAATTTCTACAGTTGCAACTGGATCAACCTCTCTAGCCTTTAGAGTCATGACATGTCCAAATGCCTTTTTAGTATCAATAACAACTAACTTCTTGTGAGGGGGATACAAAGCCCAAATCATCAATGTCTCTTCATCAGGATTGTATCTTGATCATGTATACACTTCTGTCACTTTTTCTATATTGAGCTTGTGTGTAGTATTGTTGTCCTTTAGGAAACTATCAAAAACCAATGTGGAGTTGAGATCCAACCCTGGGAAATCATGACATCAGCCTTTTCTAACATCTCTCTCCCTTTCTTAGGGGTCATGTTTATCATCTCTTTGTCCACTTCATCCCTTAAGTCTTTTAACAATTGTTACTCATTTCCTAGTGTGACATTATCAACCAGTCCTCTTATTTCTTTTCCCTTTTGTTTGTATAAAAATGTTTTGAATTCTGAGCTTTTTACAAATTCATCATCCGCTATAAAATATCTATATTCTTCATGTCTTGTATCCACATCCACAGTTTCCTCAATATTTGTCTCTCTGGTAGCATAGGTGTAATCTTGAGTCCTTATCCTCAATACCTTACCGGATGGGCCTTGTGGCCTATTAGCCTCCAATACTTCTTTACTGGAAGATAACAACTCAACATCTACCAATTCTTGATCATGCTTCTCAATCACCATTTTTGCTTCTTCCGCTTCCAATTTTTTGATCATGTCATTAGATTGATAGGGCACATGCTGATACCCTCCAAAATCTATCCTTTGTCTGGAAGAATGGATATATCCCTCTGGATCATTTTTTTTCCTTGATGGTGCTTTTCTCATGTTGTAATGCAATAACTTATCCAGAATTAAATTGTACCCCTCCTTTGCTAACATAGTAAAATCAGCAAAACACATTGTTCTTGGCATAAAAGCTTGCTTCCCATTAGAATTTCAGTTCATGAGACTAGATAAATCCATTTGCTTAACAATCTCCAAGTATGCAATTCTATCTGGAACTGTTCTAGGAAAAATAAATGGTGTATCTTCAAAACCGCAAACCCTGATCATAGTGGCATTTTATAAACAATACCAATCCCCCCAATTGTGGCTGATTGGTCCATTATAATCCTTAGGCCTGAGAAACCTCTTTATTTCATCAGATAAGGAATAGTCACAAGGATGACTATAAAACCTATACAAAGGCTTCACAATGTACTGTTCAAAATGCAAGAAATTAGAATTAGCAAACTTGCTCTCCCAAATAGCAGTCCACAATTGAACAGGCAATGGCTTGCCTACCTTATCAAATTGAAAAATCCTCAGCTCCTAGGGCCACAATCCTAATTCCTATCCAAAATATAGCACCAAGTGCATCAACAATGAATAATTCCTGAGATGCAAAACAAAGGCTCCATTCTTTATTGCCATCAACCTTGCATCCAACTCTTTAAACACATGTGAAGCATAATCAAAAGAGCTAGAATTATGATACTTAACATCTGTAGCAATCACCATGGGTACAACTGACATATGCTCTAGGACTTCCATCCCCAATACCTATCCCACTAAAAATAAGTGTAATTTAGGTAGGGTTCGAAGAGATCCACATGAAATGGTGGTCCCTCACCGTCTTCCATCGAAGTCGATTTGCCTTGACACTTAATTCTATGTAGGGGTAACCTCCAGCCCTTGTAAATGGTATCCATTCTTTTGAATTCACTATCGATCTCCTCACTTATTATCTTTTCACTGCATATTCCTTCTAATTTGAAAACCTCACCTATTGCATTTTCAGATACATGTATCAATGGATTCCTTGATAAATCACATATAACTTTATTTTTTGGATTATAATGTCTAGCCAACAATTTCACCAATTCAACATCAATGAAAACATTAGGTGACATGAGTTTTCCCAAATTGAGCCTCCACGAGTTACATACTGGTTCAAACTAATTTCTTTTATGGTAATGAAAATTGAACAATTCGTATCCTCTGATTGGGATCCAAACATCTCCTATGAACTTGCATTTGTCATCCAATTTATCTACTTCCACCTTAAGTTGTGCGGAATGTCTTGCTTTAGGTCTTGAACCAGGTAGCTGGTCTATGAGATCTTGGTTGAATTTTCTCTCAGTGCCCTCTGGTCGCGTTTCAATTTTTTTATTTTTTGTCTTTGGTTGACTACCCTCCCCATGTTTTCTTCCTTTCATTTTGTCTGAACTAGTGCCTTCCATTTTCAAAATTCACAAGTTTTTCAGAGGGTGAGAAACTTATTGTATTTCACCTGCAAATCCAAGTTAGACGAATGCCTTAATTGTTCTACTCGTTCACCTGCTCTCCTTCGCTGTCAATTCTGTGAAACAATGATTTCAATTGAGCTCACCCTAATTTGCTAAATATTTTATGCTTTGTGGTGCCATTAATGTCTTCACTAAGGCATGAATGCAGCAAGTTTTTTGAAATTCTTGTTGTCACATCAGGGATCATATCGGCAAGACATTTCAAATCTCTGGCTGATCCGTCTGTTCAACGTTCACCCATCCGCTAAGATGTCTTGTAGTTCCCCTGACATCACTAGTCTCCTCGATAGTTTTCCTTTTTAGTTTTTTATGTCACCATGACTTTCACTGAAAAAAACTATCGTCGAGACTTAACGAGTTAGGCCAATGATTTTTAACTTTACTCCAAAATCTCTTTCTCAACTTAAGTCACCAAGACCAAGTACTTTTCCTACCGATAGAATAATATTCGTCGTGATGTCTCTTAGATCTCCTTGCTGAAACTTATCTCACCGATACACTTTTTCTTCGGTGAGACTATGCTCATTGTCTCTTTGACAACCTTTATCTCCATACGCTTGGTTCTGTCGGTATAACATGAAGGTTTGGTATGACTCCTCAAACTCTCCCCGACATAATTGTCTTACCGAATGAATTTTCCTTTTGCTTTATCGGCAAGACCAGTAATGCTTCGGGCAGTACTTTAAAATCTCACTCCGATGACCATAGTTTGGCCGATACACTTTTTTAGATTTCAATCAGTAAAAAGCAACTTAACTTGATATGACCTCACATCGTCACGCCAATACTTTTTTCCTTGCCAATAGGAAATGTAAGCCCACATTATTTTGGTATATACCCTCATTGGTATGACACTTCTGATGTCTTTCTGATATATTGAGGAAATGTATGTTATTATCGATGAGACCTACATCATCTTATGCCGATATTTTCAAATACTAAAGATTTAATGTCAGATGAATTTTATGGGGCTATATGAAAAAATTTAACCTGGACCTTGATGAAAAAATGCTATATGAGGAAATTTTATGTCTGTAATATGAACTTCTTGGGAAACTAATAAGCATGAAGGGTTAATAAGGTTATCAAAATTTTACAATTCCAACAATGGTTCCATCTAGGGATGAATGATTGTGAGATCATTGGAAGGATCTAGATCTCTAGGTGAGTAGACCAAGCATTATGGATGAAAGAAAATGGAGATGAACATGATCCTAAACTACTGTACATGGAGAAAAGATCACATAAGGGATTCCAGGATTTTCCATGCACTAGTAATTTCCTATATCCTTTACTTCCTATACTATTGTGCATGGAAATTTTATGAGAAGCTTTCTCAAGAGTTGTCCATGCACTCGCAACTCTTGATTCTCTGTAATTTTCAAGAGAAAAATTCCTTTAGAAATTGCTCATGTACAGGCAACTCCTGTTCTTCACCACTCATATTTTGCAAATAATATGAATCCTCTCCTCACTTGCCAACAACAAAAAAAGGTCCTAACCACAAGGCCTCAAATTTTCCATGTTTTTCTTTCTCCTAGCACCTAGCATTCCACATCAATACCAGATTATCCTCCTCAAATTTTCTATTTTTTTCCTTTTTGTCAAACAAATAATTCATTTGTGTTTACAACTTCATGTTCTGGTTTTGGGCTAATCTTCTCATTTCATCAAGTTCTGCTAAATATTCCATTCTTTCTTCCATTAGTTCAGGAACTTCCATGTCTTCCTGAAGAACAAATTTATAAACTGGTAATAGATTTTGTAAAGGCATTCTGGCTTGTGTTCCATATACTAGTTCATATGGGGATTTTCCAATTGCTTTTTTGATAGTGATCCTATCAGCCCATACAACCAATTTCAATTTTGAATCGCATATCTTTTTGTTTCCACCCAGCATTCTCCTAATGATCTTTAGAAGACTTTTGTTACCGGAATCTGCCTGGCCATTAGCTTGTGGATGGTAAGGGGTAGAATAAGAGATAGCAATACCATGCATACTGCAAAAGGTTTTAAACTCATATGATCTGAAACACATCCCATTATCTTTTATCAATCTTAGTGGCATACCAAACTTGGTAATAATGTTGTCCATCAAAAAATTTATCACAACTTTACTTGTTGCCTGTTTGGTTGGGATTGCTTCTACCCATTTGGTAAAGTAATCAGTGGCTACCAGTATCCATCTGTGTCCTCCACTTGATCTCTCTTGTATCTCCCCAATAAATTCAATCCCCCATTGATGAAAAGGGGCTTCAACCTGCATAGGTCTAAGTGGTAAAGCTCCCTGATATTTCATTTTGCTTGAAAACTTTTGACATGCTTCACATTTCCTTACATATGAAAATGAATCATTAAAAAATTTTGGCCAGTAATAACCTGCCCTGATGATTTTATGTGCAGTTGTCTTTGTAGAATAATGGCGTCCACAGACCCCTTCATGCATTTCTTTTAGAACATGATCAACTTGTGACTCATCTAAACATAACAGTAGTATTCCATCTCTATTTTTCCAAAATAAATCACCCTCTATAAACACATACTTAGAGGCCTATAGTTCTAGGGTTCTTTTTTGGTTATCATTGAATCCTTCAGGACACTTTGTGTTTTTGAGGTAATACATGATGTCTATGTACTAGGGTGTATGCTCAATACTTGCAATTGCATTTCCTTCTTCTTCTACATTGAAAATTTGATTTGCCTCAATATTTGCTTCTGCCATTAACTTGGCCAATCCTTGGCCTCTTATCAATTTAGTAATCTATATTTCCATATCAAATTCCTGAATTTTATTAATCCACTTGCACCTCTTCCTTGTTACTTTTGATTGTGTCAAAATGTCTTTGATGACTATGTGAGGGACGTAAGCAATCACTTTGGCTCCAACAAGATATGGTCTAAAGGCTTTTGTGGCTTTTACCAGTGAAAAATCTTGTTTTTCCATTATGTCATACTTCAATTCCGATCCCTGCAAAGATTTACTAAAAAAGGACACAAGTTTCTCATGACCATCCTCATTTCTTTGTACCATAACAACAACTATTGTGTGCAAGGAAGCGAATGAAAATATTTGGAAAGGTTTTGTGAAATTAGGATATTTGAGGATAGGGGCTTCTTTGATGGCTCTTTTAATGGATATAATGGCCTCTAATGCTTCTGGGGTCCATTCATTTTTTGTCCTTTCCTTAGCATCTTTGATACGGGCTTGACAATTTCAGCAACGTTGGACACAAACCTCCTAACAAAGTTAATTTTCCCAAAAAATGATTGGATGGCTTTTATAGTTTTAGGTATAGGGACCTTATCTATAGCCTCAACTCTCTCATGATCTATTCTAACTCCCTCTTTTGACACAATGTGTCCTAAGAGTTTTCCCTCTATAAAAGCAAAATGACATTTCTTAGGGTTCAAACTAATGCCATATTCTAAAGCTTTAATGAATATTTTTTCAAGATGTTCTATATGATCTTCGGCTTTTTTTGAGTAAGCAGTAAGGTCATCTTGATACACCACCATTATAGCATTAATCAAATCTACAAATGCTAAGTCCATAGCTCTTTGAAAGGTTGCTCCCACATTTGTGAGACCAAAAGGCATTCTCACATAGACATATGTTCCCCATGGAGTTGTAAAAGTTGTTTTGTACTACTCAGATTCCCTAACCTTAACCTGGTTATAACCAGAAAAACCATCCATCATAGACAACAACTCACACCCAGTTACTTTGTGTAGTATAGCTTCCATGTTGGGTAGAGGCTAGTTATCCTTGAGGGATGCCACATTCAGATTTTTGAAATCTACACACAGTCTGATATCTCCATTTTTCTTTCTAACAGGAACAAGATTTGACACCCATGTTGAATTCCTGACAGGTTTCATGATACCTCCATCCCTAAGTTTGGCCAGTTCCTCCTATATTTTTGGTTCCAATGTGGGGTTGATAGGCCTTTATTTCTGCCTAAATGGCTTTGCATCTACTTTTAGAGGAATTTCATGTTGAAATAAATCCTCCCTATATGCCTTGAGGTCCTCATAAGACCATGCGAATACATGTTTATACTTTCTTCATAATGAAATCAGCATTCTTTGGACAGTCGGGCTTATTTTCTTCCCAATATATACTTTCCTTGGTGCCAGTTCAGTCCCTAAGTTTATTTCTTCAATATCTTCCCTTTTGGCTGGTGTCTGCTTCATAAGGGATCGATCACTTCCATCATATACTCTTTCCAACACCACTAGCCCCTTGGGAAGTTTATTAGTCTTAAGTTGTAAGACCTTCTTTCTTAATATTGTTCATTCTCCATTTACTTCTTCCACAAAGGCGTTGAAATCAATTTATTAAGCCTCATACTGGTCTATACAGTGAAACTTTAAAAGATCAATGTCATCATTCAAAAACTGCCAACTATATACATTATCAAGCACAACAGGTCTTCTTTTGAACTCAACTTGGGATATTCCTGCCAGTGTGATATCATCTTGTTTTAGTGCTACATTCGCTAGGAAGTTTGCCATTATATTTTTTGATCTATCCACCCAATCAATGGAGAAAGCATCAAATAGCTCAATTGTATCCCATATTCCATTCCTGTACTATTTCAGCCTCTTATTTTTTGCTATATATTTTGATCTGATCTAAGACAACTAGCTTCGAGTCTCCAAAAACTATTAATAGTTTAATCTTGTGTTTCACAGCTAAATTTAATCCAGTCAACAAAGCTTCATATTCCACCACATTGTTTGTACATTTAAATGCTAACAAAAATGAATATTTGAAAGTTGAACCATCAGGTGATATAAAAACTACCCCAGCTCCATTACCCTCTTAGCTGCATGCTCCATCGAAGTACATTTTCCATATCCCTTGTTGATTTTCAAAAATATTTTTATCAATTGGATCTTTTCTTACCAACTCAGGTTGAGATAGTTCTACTCTAAGACTCCCCAAATCAACATCATAGAGACAATTAAGTGGCTCTTGAGGAGCATATTCAACAATTTGATTCATTCTAGGTTCCCTATATAACTTTACCTCTTCTCCATTCACTGGTATAGTAGCATCTGATAAGTCAAACTATACATTGCCTCCTACTGTTGCAGTCCACTATCTCAACAGAAGCATTCCAAACTAGGGAGGTGTGTCAATTACAATTGTGTAAATATTGTAGGAAACTTGTGGGTAAGTTGCTAGTCTTACTTCCACATTCTTCATTATTCCCACAACTAGAACATGCCTGCTATCCATGGTGTAGCATTTACCTCCTTCCACATCTATCCACATACCAAGTTGTTTCATTACCCCTACTGGCATGATATTCATGGAAGCACTTGAGTCTATCATGCAATTTCTCACTATTTTTCCGCTTACGAGTAAAGTGGTAAAGAATGGATCAATCTATGGTGTGTTCATTAGGCAAGCCTCTGGAATATTTACCTCCTTTCTTTTATTATTAATTTCATAAACTTCTTTATTTTTAGGGTTTATATATTGATTCCCATTAGACATTAATTGTATGGAACCTTCCCTATATTCCTTGATCTTCATCATTTTAATTAATGGGACAAACATCTTCAATTGAGATAAAGCTTGTAGAAAATCAAAGGATGTACCTTTAGTTTTGATTACCTTTTTAGGTTCAGTCAATTCTCCTTTGTTCTCTTCTTTTTCCCTTTTGGATGTTTGATCTAGCTTTTGCTTCTCAATGGGAATTTCTTTACTTTCCTCCATAGAAGATCCCTTTTGTTCCCTTTTGTTCGGTTGTTTATCATCTCTCCCTTTTGATGTCTCATTTGATACTTTTTTATTTTTTACAAATATTCCCCTTGGGACACCCTCATCTCTATTCACTGTTTTGTTCCTCAACCGATATTTGTTTCTAGCTTCCTCCACTGCTGCAATAGTCAACCTCTCAATCTCTTATTCACTTGGTATCCTCATACTATGCATATTAGTTTGACATGGTGCAACATGGGGTTTTTGCTCACTATCACTTTCTTCATGATCAGAAGATCAGAAAAAATATGCTGCTCTACCATGTGAATATTGTATTTTTGGTGATCAACATTGTACTCATATCCTTCCTCATCTGAAGATGAATGTTCCTACTCCAAAGCAATTAGGGTGTGGGAAGTTAAATAGACATTCTGGTCCTCACCACCATCATTTTCCAGTGCATCTTCTTTAGGTATTGATTGAGTTGTGACACAATGCTCTGGGGAATGTGGTGCATAACAGATTGAGCACCAGGGACTCTTATCTACCATATATGCTCCTTTCCTCTTTAATGGATCTGGTGTTTCTTTATTTCTTGGTCTATCATTTACCGGCTTCCCATCCTTCCAGTTTGTATTATAAGGCATGTCATGCAGCCTAGGTCTTTCATTCCTATATGTGTTCTCTTGTCTGTTTGGGGGAGCATATGGGGGAACCCTAGGGTTTTCCCTTTTAAAAAACATCCCTGCAGATTTTCTATTATTTTCAATAGTTAATGCTATCTTTTAGGCTTTAGCCAGATTCCTAGGACCTTTGTTTCTTAATTCATATCCTGTCTTGGGATCAAAGGCTTTCAAATAGATACTCAACGCAGAAGGATTAGCTAACTTGGATCCCTGAGGTATTTAATTATGTAATTTAATAAACCTTTGGTTAAAATCAAAAGCTGAATCATTTTGATTCTTTTGGATAGTCACTAGCTCATGCAAAGCAAAATCTGATGCACACTAGTTCCCATACTGCTAAAGAAACTATTCATGAAATACATGAATGGAATAAATGGATATTGTTGGTGGACTTTTAAACCAGTCCCTGGCATCCTCAATTAGTGACATTATAAATAATCTCATATGTACATCCTCATACTACATATCCAAGTCTTGAATGACTGCTTTGAAGTTTCTCATATGCTCCTTGGCTATAATTGCATTACTTCCTGTGAACTTAGGGACTAGGTTCCTCCAGTTGTTATCCAAAGGGTAAGGGTATATCTGAAATCTAGCAAGATAAAATTATCTAATCATAGTTGTGTATTGTGGAGGGGGATTTTGGAAATGTTGGTGCTGGTATAGTGGGTTTGCCACATAGTGTTGACCTTGTGGGGGTATATGCTGTTGATGAGTAGGTGGCTGAATATTTCAGTGTTGTGGTAGAGCGTTTGTGTTTCTATATTGATTCCTTGGCTGATCTCGATGGGCCCGTTGGGAATTTGATGGCTTCATATTGTTGTTCTTATGAGGGGGCATATATTTGGCTGAATCAACCATTGATGTTTTAACCTGAGCCTTTTGTAACTTCAATTTTTCAAAATCCTTCATGGCCTGAAGCCTTTGCTCATATTTTATCCTCGACCTTTCTATTTCTTGTCTCATACGTTCCCATTGTATGTTTGTCTCATCTTGGGCCATGAGTTCATGATTTTCTAAAGATGTTGGCTCATATTTAAGTCCTTCCTCAAAAAGTGCCGCTCTCTAATCACATTCAAATTCTCTCCTTTTTAGCTTCAAATTCAACCATGAATGCTTCATCTCTATCATGGTTCATTTGATGGAAGGGATTTCTCTTCTCCTCAGGAGTGTGAAGTTCTTTAGATGGGATATCTTCATTTGTTAATGCCTCATATGAGTTGTGTGTTTCCATTGGTGGTTTTGATATTCTATTTTTTGTGGCTAGATCTAGGTCATTGAATACCTTCTTGCCCTAATCATTTTTATAAGTTCGCTTACCTTTGTGATTAGGATCATCCCCCTCCTTGTACAAGGATCTCCTTCCTTGCATGTTGTGAGAAACTATGATGGTCTGAACTCTAGGTTGATTCCTTTCTGATTTGTATCTTATTGTATTAGTCTAAATGCTTCTATTCATTCAGAGTCGCCACCCACTTTTTCTAAAAGTGAGAAAATATGTTATTATTTCACCCAACGGAGTCAGTTTTCAAATTTTAATTATGGTATTCTTTCAATGACTCTATATGGAAAGGTTGTCTACCACCAGACATCTCTCAAGTTCCCCAGCAGAGTCGCCAATTTGTTAGGTCTCAAAAACATTGGTTTGAATGAACCACGAGAGGTTTGCCTTACTCTCACTACGTTAATGGCCAACTAACAAGGCCAACCGATTATGGTTGAACCCTCTACTCTTAAGGCTCTGCTAAACCTAGGTGGGTGCACTTATATGAATGACATAGATTTTGAATTATTTTTCCTACTTGACATAACTATCCATAAATGACAATTTGATAGTGGAAAGATATGATCCTAATTTGGTATAAATTGTATATTCAATATCAAAGTGAAAGTTTATATGTTCAATTAAGAGATGTAAATAAAATGGATGGAACCTATAAGGATAAATAAGACCAGTGCCTTGTTGGGTAAAACAAAGTCAAATGAAAGCCTTCAATGAGTGGTTTCTATGTAGAAAATTCTTTAATCGTTTGGCATACAATTATGAGTTTATAACAAGTATAAACATGCAAGGATGTAATTGATAAACCCTACTTGAGGTAGAATATCAAATATAATTATCTGATTCTTCTTAATAATCCAAATAACATTCCCAGATTACTATAATTGATTGAAAGGAATTTAATTCTTTATTAAAGAAACCAATAAATCAAATCACACAGAAACAACAAATGTGCACTGATAGATTGAATGTATACTTGATACTTCAATTTAAACAATTAAGAAACATCAGATTGGAGACAATCAAATAATCATAGGAATCCAACAAACAATTGATACCAAAATAAAGCCACTAAATCAACAATCTTCCATTATCTTCCTCAAAATTCATACATGCAACATAGTCTTCTTGAATGCCATCACTCTGAAAATATTGTACATACAACAATCTGTCCTATTCTAATTCTATCCTCTATCTTTATTATCCAATGAATATTATTACATTTAGTATGTGGAAGGACGTGTCCTTTCAAAAAGTCTTAAGCATAAAATTCTAACAAGATTATCATTAACTAATTTTTGTTAAGCCACAAATGAACTGCAGATATGTGCTCTGTATAATCTTGTCACTTATGTGTATTTTCATATCCTAACACATCGCGGATCACAATCTCCATCATCATCATTCGTTTGTTTTGTTCACATGCTTCATCCAACTTTATGTCTTTCGCAGTGGTTGTCTTCAATATCCCTTGGAGTATTGATTCACATTCGCTCTTCCATGTAGTCATTTCTTTCAGTTTTCCTTCATCATTATAGAACTTAGTCAATCTATCTTCAGTAGCTTCTATCAATCCCTACACATCCCCTTGTAATTCCTCAAAGAATTCCCTATGCTTATCCATGATACGATTAGCATTTTCAATTCTTACAGCATTAGGATTATCCATTTTCATCTCCTCAATTCTCTCTTGGATTCTATCATCCACTCTTGTATGTTCCTTTATTGCATCCATGTATTGTGAATGTTCTCCCCAAAGTTTCTTTGACCAAGTGTTTAAAGCGACCTACCTCCTTTTGATTATTGTAGTTAGTGTGTCCATTTTCCCTTGAGAGTATGCACTTGACCCTTCCCATTGGTCCTTCACCTGTGAAATTTCACCTTGGGTGAGCATCTTTGTTGGCCTTGTTACAACACCTACCAAATCCTTTAAACATTCATTTTCTCTCAGCATTCTCTCATTATTGGTTTTGTAAATTTCTCTCTCTGATCAATGCTTGTATCTAGGCTTTATTCAACTTTGCTATATTGATCCCAATTTTTGTTTTTGTAACTAGATAAGCCTCTCCGGCCTTCAGAGTCATGACATGTCCAAATGCCTTTTTAGTATAAAAAACAATGGACTTCTTGTGAGGAGGATACAAAGCCCAAATCATCAATGTCTCTTCATTAGGATTGTATCTTGATCCTATATACACTTCTGTCACTTTTTCTATACTGAGCTTGTGTGTAGCATTGTTGTCCTTTAGGAAACTATCAAAAACCAATGCGGAGTTGAGATCCAACCCTGGGAAAATCATTACACCAACCTTTTCTAACATCTCTCTCGCTCTCTTAGGGCTTATGTTTGTCATCTCTTTGTCCACCTCATCCCTTAATTCTTTTAACAACCATTCCTCATTTCTTGGTGTGACATTGTCAACCAGTCCTCTTATTTCTTTTCCCTTTTGTTTGTATAAAAATGTTTTGAATTCAAAGGTTTTTACAAATTCATCATCCGCTATAAAATATCTATGTTCTTCATGTATTGTATCCACATCCATAGTTTCCTCAATATTCGTCTCTCTAGTAGTGTAGGTGTAATCCTGAGTCCTTATCCTTGATACCTTACCGATCGGCCTTGTGGCCTATCAGCCTCCAATACTTGTTTACTAGAATATAACAACTCAACATCTACCAATTCTTGATCATGCTTCTCAATCACCATTTTTGCTTCTTCTGCTTCCATGTTTCTGATCATGTCATCAGATTGATAGGGCACATGCTAATACCCTCCAAAATTTATCCTTTGTCTAGCATAATGGATATATCCCTCTAGATCAAAGTTTTTCCTTGGTGGTGCTTTTCTCATGTTGTAATACAATAACTTATCCAGAATTAAATTGTACCCCTCCTTTGCTAACACAGTAAAATCACCACAACATAGTGTACTTGGCATAAAAGCTTGCTTCCCATAAGAACTTAAGTTCATGACACTAGAGAAATCCATTTTCCTAACAATCTCCAAGTATGCAATTCTATCTAGAACTGTTCTAGGAAAAATAAATGGTGTATCTTCAAAACCTCAAACCCTAATCATAGTGGCATTTTCTAAACAATACCAATCCCCCCGATTGTGGCTTATTGGTCCATTATAATCCTTAGGCCTAAGAAACCTCTTTATTTCATCAGATAAGGAAAATTCACAAGGATGACTATAAAACCTATACAAGGGCTTCACAAAGTACTCTTCAAAATGCAAGAAATTAGAATTAGCAAACCTGCTATCGCAAACAATAGTCCACAACTGAACACACAATGGCTTGCCATCCTTATCAAATTGAAAAATCCTTAGCTCCTGGGGCCAAAATCCTAATTCCTGTCCAAAATATAGCACCAAGTGCATCAACAATGAATAATTCCTGAGGTGCAGGAAAGAGGCTCCATTCTTTATTGCCATCAACCCTACATCTAACTCTTTAAACACATGTGAAGCATAATCAAAAGACCTAAAATTATGATACTGAACATCTGCTGCAATCACCATGGGTACAACTGACATATGCTATGGGACTTCCATCCCCAATACCTATCCGAGTGAAAAATAAGTGTACTTTAGGTAGGGTTTGAAGAGATCCAAAAGAAATGGTGGTCCCTCACTGTCTTCCATCAGAGTTGGTTTTCCTTGACACCGAATTCTAGGTAGGGGTAACCTCCAGCCCTTGTAAATGGTATCCATTCTTCTAAATTCACTATCAAGCTCCTCACTTATTATCTTTTCACTGCATTTTCCTTCTAATTTGAAAACCTCACCTATTGCATTTTCAGATACATGTATCAATGGATTCCTTGATAAATCACATATAACTTTATTTTTTGGATTATAATGTCTAGCCAACAATTTCACCAATTCGACATCAATGAAAACATTAGGGCACACCAGTTTTCCCAAATCGTGCCTCCATGGGTTACATACTGGTTCGAAATGATTTCTTCTATCGTAATGAAAATTGAACAATTTTTATCCTCTGATTGGGGTTCAAACATCTCCTATGAACTTTCATTTGTCATCCAATTTATCTACTTCCGCCTTAAGTTGTGTGGAACATCTTGATTTAGGTCCTGAACCATGTAGCTGGTCTATGAGATCTTGGTTCAATTTTCTCTCAGTGCCCTTTGGTCGTGTTTTAGTTTTTTGCTTTTTTGTCTTTAGTTGACTACCCTCCCCATGTGTTCTTCCTTTCATTTCTTCTGAACTAGTGCCTTCTATTTTCAAAATTCACAATTTTTTCAAAGGATGAGAAACTTACTATATTTTTCCTACAAATCCAAGTTAGATGAATGCCTTAATTGTTCTGCTCGTTCACCTGCTCTCCTTCATTGTCAATTATGTGAAACGATGATTTCAATTGAGCTCACCCTGATTTGCTAAATCTTTTACGCTTCGTGGTGCCATTAATGTCTTCAATGAGGCATGAATGCAACAAGTTTTTTAAAATTCTCACTGTCATATCAGGGATCATATCGGCAAGACATTTCAAATCCTTGGTCGATCCATCTGTTCAATGTTCACCCATGCGCTAAGACATCTTGTAGTTCCTTCGACATCACCAGTCTCCCTGATAGTTTTCCTTTTTAGATTTTTACGTCACCCAAACTTAGCAAGTTGGGCCAACGATTTTTAACTTTACTCTGAGATCTGTTTGTCTCACTGAAGTATTTACTTTGTCAACTTAGGTCACCAAGACCAAGTACTTTTCCTATCAACAGAATAATATTCGTCATGATGTCTCTTAGATTTCCCCGCTGAAACTTATCTCACCGATAGACTTTTTCTTCGACGAGGCTATGCGCATTGTCTCTCTGACAACCTTTATCTCCATATGCTTGGTTCTATTAGTATAACATGAGGGGTCGGTAAGACTCCTTGGACTCTCCCCAACATCATTGTCTTACTGAATGACTTTTCCTTTTGCTTTATCAGCAAGACCAGTAATGCTTCGAGCAATACTTTGAAATCTCACTCCGATGACCATAGTCTGGCCGATACACTTTTTTATATTCCAATTGGTAAAAAGAAACTTAGCATGATATGACCTCACATCATCACGCCGATACATTTTGTCTTGCCGATAGGAAATGTAAGCCTACATTCTTTTGGTATATATCCTCATCTCTATGACACTTCTGATGTCTTTTGGGTATATTGAAGAAATGTATGTTATTATCAGTGAGACCTGCATCAACTTATGTTGATATTTTCAAATACTAAAGATTTAATGTCAAATGAATTTTATGGGGTTATATGAAAAAATTTAACTTGGACCTTGGTGAAAAATGCTATATGAACTTCTTGGGAAACTAATAAGCATGAAGGGTTAATGAGGTTATCAAAATTTTACAGTTCCAACACACATCATCTTCTAGGCGATTGAAGTCAAGAGGAGGGAAGGTTGTCTGGAGATTGTTGTTTGGAACAACCATGGTGAAACAAAATTCTAGGGGCGGAGCTCTAGGGTTTGGGACCCAGAAGGCAAGAAGGACGGTAGCTAGCGGACGATGGATGAAAAGACAACAATCTAGAAGAAAAGTTTCCGAACGGTGGCAAAGGGACAACATTCCAGGAGGAAAGTCCCAGAAACAGCCATGGAGGGGCCAAGTTCAAAGAGGTTGGAATGCCTAAGGTAGATGAAAGTCCAAAATGGCAAAAGAGAGATAGACTTCCAGAAACGGCCATAGAGGGGCTAGGCTCCAGAAGTCGGAATGCCTAAGGCAGACGAAAGTCCAAAATGGAAAAAGAGGGACGGACTTCTAGAAATGGCCACAGAGGAGCTGAGCTCTAGAAGCCAGAATTCCTAAGGCGGATGGAAGTCCAAAATGAAAAAAGAGGGATGGACTTCCGAAAATGGCCATGGAGGGGCCGGGCTCTAAAAGCCAGAATTCCTAAGGTGGACGAAAGTCCAAAATAGTGAAAGAGGGATGAACTTCCGGAAACGGCCATGGAGTGGTCGGGCTCTAGAAGCCAGAATGCCTAAGGTAGACGGAAGTCAAAAATAGAAAAAGAGGGATGGACTTATGGAAACAACCACGGAGGGGCTGGGATTTGGAAGTCGAAATGCCTAAGACGGACTGAAGTCCGAAATGACAAAAGAGGGATGAACTTCCAGAAACAGCCATAGAGTGGCCAAGCTCTAGAAGCCAAAATTCCTAAGGCGGACAAAAGTCCAAAATAGAAAAATATGAACAAACTTCTAGAAATGGCCATGAAGGGGTCGAGCTCTAGAAGCCGAAATGCCTAAGGCAGACGGAAGTCCAAAATGACAAAAGAGGGATGAACTTCCAGAAATGGCCACAGAGGGGCCGAGCTCTAGAAGCGAAAATGCCTAAGGCACATAGAATTCCAAAATGAAAAAAGAGGGACGGACTTCCGAAAATGACCACAGAGGGGTTGGGCTCCGAAACAGCCAAGGACGAATGAAGTTCCCAGAACAGCTGTGGAGGGACAGAGTTCCAGAATGAAAATTTTGCAACTTTTCAAAACTTAACGAAACCTTGGAAATTCACTTAGCCACCCCCAAAAAATCCTAAATCCATAGGAAACCTATCCCAAAAGTCAAAAATAAAGGAAAAAGTGAACCAAGCGAGTGGGGATGAGGCCTAGAGGATGTTGGGGCAACAGGCTAAGGGAAACCTGCAAGAGGGAAGCCTGGAAAGGGAAGCCCAAAAGGGGAAACCTGAAAGGAGAAAACCCTAACGAGGAATCCCGAAAAGGTGGGAAGCAGGAAGTGGGGAGGTGAAGGGCGAAAGGCAAAAGAAGAAAGAGGGAATAGGGAAGCCCGAAGGGTGAAGCCCGAAAAACCCAAGACTTAGCAATTTTTTATTTTACGGGAAAAATATGGTCAACCTAAAATGAGACTTTGGAGAGCGTGTTGACCGTTAAGGACACCAAACTAGGTCACACAAAATGAGGTGGAAGCAACAAGGACTCATCAAGGTGAAAGAAAAGAGAGGGTCCCTACCTATGGTGGGGCATGTATGCTATAGGAAAAACAAATGGCGACTACACTGGGAGAATGCTCCCCCTATTCAAAAGATAAATATTCATTTTGGACCCATGATCTTTGGTTTCACAGATGAGGAGTCGATTTACAAGGTTGAACTAAGAACAAGTTAAGGAAGGTGAGATTGAATCATGCCACGATATTATCATAGATGTGTGTTCATGGTGAGTTCATTTCCTTTTCCTCAGAGATCCTATGGACAACTACTGATCGGGAAGAACAAGCTACGTAGTTCATCTGACCCCAAAAGTAACCTACACATTGCTCCACTGCCGATTAGGCATCCATAACCCCAATGGATTTTTCGCTATGACCCCATGAACATCAGTCTACTACCAGCCAGGTGTCCATAGCCCCAGTAGAGATATTCACACACCCATACAGTTGTTTAATTTTATGTTTTTCTATTATTTCCTTTTTGATATTGCTTTGTAGTACTTTTCATTTTCTTTTGCTCAATCATGCAAGTACTAAAGCTCACTATGGGTTTGGAAATCACAGTGGTCACTGGAGTAGACTTTAGATTTTTCACTTATTCGGCCTTCCCAACTGTTACCACATAATTCTTTGGAAACCTTTAAGGTGTGTTTTTTGGATGCTCCATGATAACTGCAAGAAATTCAAATGGGGACACCATCCTAGATTAGCCTAGAGTTCAAGAAAGGAAACCAAGACTTAGGGCTTTCAGAGATTAGTAAAAGGGAATGAAGGCTTATCTAGAGAACAAAACAAGAGGGGGCAGCAAGGTGAACCGTTCATCAAGCAAAGAATGGCCACTATAGTAGGAACAAAGGGGAGATTCTTGCCAAAGGAAAAAAACAATCAGGGAACGAACAAAACAACACAAAGAAAGAAAGAAAAGTTGGGAAACCTACCCTAACCTATATACAAGTATTTACAAAGAACTAAGTTCAGGTAAGGCTAGCCGACACTCATGCCCATTGGATTTTGCAATGTGTGTACAAGCAAACGAGCAATCATTATAGTTCTCAACCATGTAGATATATCCTTACATTCAAAGAGAATAAATCCAATATTGCAGCATTCAAATTCTACCCCAACATCATGAAGAATCAAAAATTGAGGAGGCTCATTAAACCCATGATTAATCCATAAACACATTCATTTTTTCTCATTCCCATAATAAAAATGATAAGTGAAACTATGACAATTAACAATTAGAGGGTGGCACAGGATCATGTAGCATTTCAAGCATCGAGCCTACATAAGGTGGGTAGAACGGAGCAGAAAACACTTCTTACACATCTTGTGTGGGATTGACAATCCCTATCATCTATTCTTCGAGAAGATATACTTCATCTCATTGATCTTCTACAAAACAAGTGTCCACTTGATTGTTGTCCTCAGAAGGTAGCTTGTTGTCCCACTTCCTTTCCCAAGTGTTGTCCTTATTTATGTGGTGTTCAATGTTGTGGGACAATGACATGCATGAATCTACCCTTTCGCAGCCATCTGAGTATGAAGGAGGATCAACAACAATCATGGTGGAAGGGCTCCAAGTTGCCTCTTGTAGTCAACCAAGTGCTTCATCTCTGTTGGCAACTATCTCAGCACCATTTCCTTTGTCTTCTTCTCTTTTTTGTTCATGCATCTCATCACAATGTTCACTTGTTTCCCCTTGTTCACTATCGCTATAGATAGAGAAGGAACCTCTCTCCCAATATAGAAACTCTAGAGCATCACTATTCAAAGGCTCAAGGAGTATGTCTTCATTGCTACCATCCTCTAGGATGTACTCTTCCTCAGCATGAGTGTACCTCTGCAGTACAACTCCCAATGGAAAGAAATCATCAATTGATGGTACCTCATCAAGGGGGCCAAAATTTACTATGTAATTTTCCTCCAAAGAATCACCATAAAACCTATCATCCATGGTGCTCAAATGCTCTTGAAGAGGGAGAAATTCTTGATGTCTGGTGAACACCCTTCTTGTTTGATCTGATTCATCACACAAAAGCTCAAGATTGTATTGTTGTCCTACTTCCATTGTTGTCCCAACATCCTCTTGAGGACTGCCTTCAACTGAGTCATTACTTGGCTTAGGATCTTGATCTTCACATTCCATTCAGACAACAAGTAGAAAATGTTGGGTGCTTGGTTGCTATGCTTGCCTTCTAACTTGTTGGATGGATTCTTGCCATAGTTCGCACACAAACTCAGAGTGGGATGAATCATGGAGCCTGCACTAATTTGGTAGTAGAAATACCTCCAAATCCACCTGAAATTTTAGCTTAGACCAATCCCTTGGTAGCCTTGACACTAGCTCATTATATCTATCCTTGATTGGGTTCTCATCATCGTTTGAAACAAAAATCTAGCAGTGAAAAACTACGACCTATAGTTGTTCCCACTCCTCCAAATCTGCATTTTCAAATGCTTGGTCACTATCATTGATGAAGGAGAGGTCTTCAAGTTTGATTTCAATTATGCCTTCATCATCATTTTCTGCTATCCCAAGGCTGTCAACCTCTTCCTCTTGCTGATTTTCAACATCTTCAGTGTTTGTTGTCCCAACACTAGTTTGTGTAGGATTTCCTAGTTTATCTGCAATGTCCTGTCCTCCAAATGTTGACAGCTTTTTTTCCTCATGGAATGACTCATCCTTATCGAAATTTGGCTGCTCCAACTCATTCAAACAACATCAGGTTTGAGTGATAATGTTCATGCATAATGAGAAATTGAATTCAAAGTGAGGTGCGTTGTGAAATCTGCACCAATTAGACATCAACACCTCCTCCAATCTCGGTTCATTTTTTCTATTCAAATGTTCTTGGATCAGCTTTTTAAATGCCTTGGCAGCCATATTAGCCATTTCCTCCTCTAGATCTTTGGGAGCTAAGGGCTGGTATATTTCCCAAAAGGGAATTTCTCCTTGCAAGACTCTTTCAATCCTGCTCTGAAAATTCAGACACCCTAATTCATTATGCCCATGAGTGCAATGGATCTGACATCTATCTATTAATGTGAATTGTGCAATGGTTTCCTCAGTCTTCTATTTAAATCTGCATGTAGTTGAGTGATGTCAACTTGTACATATTGTTCCATTTTGACTCAGCTTCTTTTGCCTTCAAATTTTTTTTATTTTATGTTTTAGCATTAAAAGAGATCACTCTATCTTATATTTCTTCTTTGAAAGTTCTCTTTTCAACTTTTAATTTTCAGTGTTGTAGCCACAACATGTCATGCCCTCCTTCTAGTGCCAGTTTTGTTGATGTGTTTTTTATGCACCTGTCAACATAGGTAATGCATAGGTGCATCACCTCTCTTGACAAACAATCTTCCACAATCAAATTACAGAACACTATCTTAAGGTCTCTAATGTTAGGTATTGAAAATGTAGGGAATAGATTTGAGTTGGTCTATGTGTTTTTCTGGAATCACAAGGCAGACTTATGGATGAGTCACAAAGTGGGGAAGTTGGATCTGCAAATGGATTTCTTAAGATGGGAGAGTTGTTTTGTTTGTTGTAGGTTCAAACAATAGTCTATAACTCCATTTCAAGATCAAATTTAGTTTTATAATGTGCAATGAACCTTTCCTAAGGCTACTTATTAAAAAAAAGGAAAAAGGGTAGGGAAGAGAGAAGGTTCATGGAGGTTGCAATAGTAGACAAACTCCCTAAACTGGGTTTTTCTTGGCCAAGAGAAACCTACAATTACACAAAACTAGTGAAATCTTCTAAGGACTGATGATTTTTCAGATTGCACGTGCACATCATGAACATGCAATTGAACTAAGTTGCAGCAATGAAATATGGAAGCCCAAGCTAACTTTTCACAACAACTTGTCATTAACAAGTGCCAAAAGTATGGACTTGAAATTTATCAAATATTGTAACAACAAACACCATCATCACTTCCATTCAAGAAACTAACAACTAATTTTAAACTGAAGTAGAACCATGCATGCAAGATGAGAAAAATCAAAGAAAACATCCATAAAATCATGCAATGTTATCTTCTATTGCTGCAAATTCTTTTTACACCAGCTCTCCAACCATTACAAACGAGGGGATGACCCCTATTTATAGATTTCCAAAGCCAGAATGAATGGCCAGGATTGCATCACATTATGTGGCCTAGATTCAATTACATTAGGGCCTCACCTACCTCACAATATTCAGCAATTTAAAATACATTTGTTGTCTTTTCCCTATTTTGTCTTTTAGTGTTTAGGTGTTGTAATAGTTTTGTCTTCTAGCTGATTTCTCTTTTAGTATAGCTGAAACTGCCTAAAAGATGCCTTTTTCCTGATGGAATTGCAACACTCCTCATTGGATCAAATGGGTCTATCGACAACTGGCATCAATGGATTAGTTGCCTTTGACTTGGGCGAACAACCCGTAAAGATCATCATCATCTAGTGAAAAGTAGGACAACCCCCTTATGCATCTTCAAGGCCACCCCCTTGCATTTTTTCATTGACTTCCTTGGCATAGGCCCCCTTCTGATGTCATCTTTATTGATGGATGTCATGAGGAGAGGTGGGCATAAAATGAAAGGTGACAGGAGCTAAGTGCTTTTCCTTGTTCAACTTTCTCAATGGGTCCCCCTTGATGGAACTGCGGTAGGCTTCTTGAAACCTACATTCATGAAGTGTCATAAGTGCTTTCATACACAAATAAAGGAAAATGTTAATCAAATATTGCAAAATCCTTGTTAGATCCATCCATGCATCATCAAAAGATCACAATATTCAATCTAAATTTCCATTAGTAGTTTAATGGAGGGAGTTTGGATAGTCCGGGCCTGAGAGGCCAGACTTCCTTGGCCAAAATGTTGTTTTGAGAGGGCAAACAGGGCAACATGACCCAAATGGTTTCTCCTAGCTTCAAATTTGGAATTTCAAAAGACAATGCAGGAGAGGATCCAATTTGTAAATGTGGGTCTAAGCTTGTTACTAGATTTGGAGGCATTCAGATCATCTTCTAGGCGATCAGAGTCAAGAGGAGGGAAGGTTGCCTGGAGTTTGTTGTTTGGAACAAGCATGGTGAAACAAAATTCTGGGGGCAGAGTTTTGGGGTTTCGGACTCGGGAGGCTAGAAGGATGACAACCAGCAGACAACAGATGAAAAGAGAGCAATTGAAAAGAAAAGTTCTTGGACGCAACAGAGGGACAACATTTCAAGAGGAAAGTCTTGAAAATGGCCATGGAGGGGCCGAATTTTGGAAACTAGAATGCCTAAGGTAGACGGAAGGCCAAAATGAAAAAAGAGTGACAAAATTTTGAAAACTGCCATAGATGGGTTGGGCTCCAGAAGCTAGAATGCCTAAGGCGAATGGAAGTCCAAAATGACAAAAGAGGGATGGACTTCCAGAAATGGCCACGGAGGGACTAGGCTTCAGAAGCTAGAAAGCCTAAGGCGGACGAGAGTCCAAAATGACAAAAGAGGGACAAACTTATGGAAATGGCCACGGAGAGGCTAGGCTCTGAAAGCCAGAATGCCTAAGGGAGATAGAAGTTGAAAATGGTGAAAGAGGGACATACTTTCGAAAATGGCCATGGAGGGGTTGGGCTTAGGAAGCCAGAATGCCTAAGCCAGATGGAAGTCCAAAATGACAAAAGAGGGACAGACTTCCAAAAATGGCCATGAAGGGGTCAAGTTCTAGAATGCCTAAGGCAGACAGAAGTCCAAAATGGAAAAATAGGGATGGATTTCCGGAAATGGCCATAGAGGGGCCAGCCTTTGGAAGCTTGAATGCCTAAGGCGAACGGAAGTCCAAAATGAAAAAAAGAGGGACGGACTTCCAGAAATGGCTACAGAGGGACCGAACTCCAAAACAACCAGGGACAAATAAATTTCCCAGAATACCGCGGAGGGAAAGAGTTCCAAAATGAAAATTTTGCAACTTCTCGAAACTTAACAAAACCTTGGTAGTTCATTTAGGCACCCCAAAAACATCCCCAATTCATAGGAAACCTATCCCAAAAGTTTAAAATGTAGGAAAAAGTTAACCAAGCGAGTGGGGATGAGGCCCAAAGGACACCAATGCAATAGGTGAAGGGAAACCCACAAGAGGGAAGCCTGAAAAGGGAAACCCGAAAGGGGAAACCTGAAAGGCAAAAATCTTGATGAGGAAGCCTAAAAAGGTGGGAAGCAGGAAGCGGGGAGGCGAAGGGCGAAAGGTGAAAGAAGAAAGAGGGAAGAGGGAAGTTTGAAGGGTGAAGCCCAAAAAACCCAAGACTTAGCAATTTTTTTATTTTAGGGGCAAAATACGGTCAACCTAAAATGAGACTTTGGAGAACATGTTGATTGTTAAGGACACCAAAATGGGGCATGCAAAATGAGGCAAAAGAAACAAGGACCCAACAAGGTGAAAGAAAAGAGAGGGTCTCTGCCTACGATGGGGGGTGTGTGCTATAGGCACAACATGATGGCCATTAATTGCAGTGTCCCTTCAATTCCTCTATTTAATGAGGATTTTTGTAGTTTGTTTGATCATTTGCATTTATCAAGGCCCAAAACTAATTGTCATAGGTTCTAGAGGAGTGAATTGTGGGTGCTTATATAGTTCTCATGAAGGTGGTTGTATGATATCTCCTGGTATGTAAATATGTATGCATGTGGTATTCTTGTTGTAGTTCAGTAACTTTCAATGTATGGTACTTTTGGGGTTTTCATTTTTTGCAAATGGGAGTGTTCTGGAGGTTATACCTAGTGTTTTTCCTTATGTAATTGGCTCTGGTTAAGTATTGGTTGTAAGAATGATTGATCCAATTTCCCCTATTACACCAATCTGTATGTCCAGAAGATTGAGTATGCAAGAACTATTGGTGTATGTGCCTAAAGCAAAACCTATTGTGGCAGAAATACCAATAGTTCCAAGGGCCAGGAGGACTATTTGAAGGAAGGTTGAAAGAGTTATTGTCAAAAGAACCTACAATCTTATAAGTAGGACTGGATTTGGGGAATCAATTAAACCTAAAGAAAAAGGGCTTGTTGATTTTTTGAGGTAATTAACAAGGCTAGGTGTAGGTCCTAGGATTTTTTTAGGAAAACCTAGTGCTCTTGTCATAATTACTAATACTTCTTTAGGAGAGGAAGGATGAGTCAACCCTAATGTTGTCCATCACCCTATTTCTCTTGTTCCATATAGTGACTTGGACGATGAGTTAATTATTGCAACTCCACTCTCTCTCAATGAGCTTGGTGAGGGTGTCTACTCAATGACTAACAAACTTGGGTAACACCCCTATTCTCTTTTATTGGTGTTTGTTTCTAGGTGTTGTGGTGATCTGACTCCTATGTGTTTGTTTCAGTGGTCTTTACTACTAATGTTGATGGTGATTTTCCTTTGTATTAGATGACGTGCTGATTTTCATGATAGCCCCTTTTGGAAGGGTTGTTTGGCATCTTCAACAAATGGATTGGCACTATTTTTTCCTTTTTTACTTTTTCTTTCCCATTGTGTATGAATGAGTAAATGCAACAGTTTGGGAATGTGACCAAATGAAATGAAATTAAGTTTTATATTATCATGAAATGTTACTATAATGAGCTTGATTCTTGTTGCTCTCTTGTTCTATAAAAGATATTTCAAGGCTCATTTCATAGGTCACAATTTTGAGTCCAAAATGGTCTTGGTAGAATACAGTGAAAAAATGTAATATAGAATGCCTGATAGATATGACATTAAATTTTCTTGGGTATGAGTTTTGTATGTGATAATCTTAAATAGTTTTGCACAAATTACTGATATCAAAGAAAATTTACAAAACTAAATTATATACTCTCCTGTTTGTAGTTGTTACATATTATAAATAAAAATACCAAGTATCTTTTCATTTATCTTCAGTGGTTTAATTGAATGTATGACTCTGTTCTTGTTTTAACTCAAAGGGTTAATTAAATACTTGAAGAGAGTTTTAGGTTTGTAATAACTTGCATGGGATTTTGGTAAGAAATAATTCTTTAGATACTATGATTTTTTCCAATGTAAGTCATTATGAAAATAGTCTACCTATTTTAGGGTTAAGCAATTCATGTGTTACCAACTATTCCATATCTGACTCCATTTACCCAATTGATGAGGCACTGGCCTATTTGTCATGAATTCTTGTAATATGATGCATTAGCTAAAATGCCTAGCCATGGATTCACAATAATGGCAATGCTTACTCTAATTCCATCAATTTTGAGATGTAGTTCTAAAATATACCCTCGTTCCTAGAAAATGAATGGTTATTTGTGTAGAGGTCAACCAAACCTTTGATGAGTAATGTCAATAATTTTCACTTCATAATAATTTATCTATGAAGAAGTGTTCTCCATTTTAGTATAACCAATGTGAACACAATTGGGAAATTCCCTCCCTAGTTCCACATAGCCTAAATTTTAGGGGTGAAAGGCTTTAAAAACTTTACCCATTGAGTTGGAAATTCATCTTTAGGATTCTTGGTTATGAAGGTTGGCTACCTTTTAGATTTTTCCTAAGGTATATAAGAAAAAACACCAAAAAAATGGTGACTCTATTGGGGACAAATTCCATTCTCCAAACATAGATTTGTGTATCACAGAATGAAATGGTGTAAGTAGTATGAGCATTTTCTTCACACCTTGAAGAATTCTTGAGCTTGGTCAAAGATCTGATTGTACTAAAATTCAAAGGATCTGAGAGTGACTCCGCTATGGAGGGAGACCCAGAACGTGTTTCATTTGACAAGAAACTTCATCTCATTTGAAGTTTTTTCCTCAAAATAAGAGGTGGCGACTCTGACTAAAGAAACCAACAAAGAATACATTAAAGCTCCAAATCCGCATGCCTAAAGACAAAGCTAGGTGACTACTACAAAAGAGCCATGTATTTTCATGTTATTGAAGAAAATTTGATCATATTTGTATGCAAATTGTGAGAATTATTTTGGATTTAGGATGTACATGTTTCGCAATTGAGTGAAACAACACTAGTTAGGGGAAGATTAGTTGAAATTTTGCATGTTTCTAAAATTATAATGTAAAATTATCGATTATTATAAAAGGAACATGTATTTTCGATCTTAAGCAAATTATACATAAAGCTTGTAGTGAAAAAGGCTTGAGGTCTTACTTGTGAAACATCTAAGAAGGCGTGTACAGGTATGATGAGATGTGTTTTCAGACTATGCCTTCTGATGAAGAATTAAATAATGGGTACCCCTATCACATTAGGGGGGTTTTAATAGTGAAAGGTATAATTCCCTATATTTCAGTAGAATTTTCAGTTATCCAAACACTGTACCACACAAGATTAGGGATAAGATACCAAGATTTAAAGGTGAACAAACTGAATCAACAAATCAACATCTATAGGAGTTTGTTAATATGATGGGAGATTATGAAGTTGTCTTTGAAGATGTAGTTATGAAACTGTTTATTCAGACCTTAAAGGGAGACAAAAGAGATTGGCTCTCTTACCTACTAGCATCCTCCATACATTCATGGAATTTTTTTAAACTGGTATTTATGGAAAAATTTTCAGAAAGGATTGATCCAGTCCTAATTAGGGAAAAAATTATGGACATGGAGAAAGGATAAAATGAGTTGGTTCCTTCTTTTAACCTTAGATTCTCATGAATAATAAGAGAGATCTTTGTGAGCATAAGACCGAATGATGTTGAATGTTTTGTGGTATACTTCGATACATTCGACAAGAAGATGAGTTATTTATTGAGAGATAAATATCCTACAAATTTGCACCAAGCATATTACATTGCTATAGATATTGAGAATAATTTCAAATATTCAATGATGAAGGGTTGCTTGACTGCTCATGTTGGATATCCTAGCACTGCTCACACTACTATAGTTAATGGATCAATCAATAGAGGATTAATGCAAGGGGATGATATTTTTAATGTTCCAAGTTCTTAATTAATACAAAATGAGGATCATAATGAGCTTGGAAGGAAATATGTATATGAGCAGAGTAAAGATGATCATGTAATTACAATCAAAATATTGTATGATATGAAAAGGCATGAAGGGTCCAATCTCCTAACCATTTTACTATAGATTCATGGATTCCTTGTTAAAAATACCTAAAAATATTAGACCTAATATTGCACTATGCATTGATTTGTTTTGTGAATTGTATCAATCTAGATTGAGTACTTTACCAAAGGAATTGAAGCCACACCTTGAGCCAATTGATTGACTAGATAAGGGTTATTAAGGGAGATAATAATGAATACACTAGACAAGTTTCACCTTAGAATGTTAGTAATGGTGCCCATTATGAGGAGGATCAAGAGTCTATATAATTAGGCCAGGATGATGTGTCATAACATGAATAGTTGGTTGATGATTGTTGTTGTTTTAAATGTAACATGGATGAAGATATACATTATGAAGATAAATAGGTGGTGCATGACCTATGTCCCTAGGATTTCATAGATAATGAAAAAATTTAGGGGGTGCAAAGGGAGGTACCACACTTTAGTTTGAATAGAGACAATGATGCACAAACTAGTGATTGTGGTCATGAAATAGAGTTAGATCGATCTTCTGTTGGTTATAACTCATCCTATGAAATGGAAATGGAATCTATGGCCTTGAATAGAGGATGTGTCAATAGCCTTGAACGGGTCACTCGATTGGGGATGGACATTTTTCTTCGTATGTAGAGTTCTCAGAGTGTAGGTCCATAATTTTGAAAATAAATGATGAAGATGACTCTGAGGGTATTTATTTTTACTCTTCAAGGGATTATGATGACTTTTAATGCATTGAAGGTTTGATTCATGTACTAAAGAGGTAGGGGTGCATGTGACTAAAATGAGGGTATGGTGGAATCCCTTGTATGATGAACCTTCACTAGCATGTGAGGTGACAAGTGGTGATTCTTACGAGTGTAGAGGAATCCATTATTTTTTACAAATTTTGATGATTTCTTGACAAATACCTTTTGTAAGAATATTGGAGATAATGCAAATGAGGTAGTAGGAAATGAAAGTTAGATTGGTATGAATTTATTTGATTCCATCCTCACAAGAACTAACTTGGATTTAGTAGCTTCCTAGTTACACAAGGGATGCAATGATAAGAGTGTTGGTACTATCACTTGCTCACAAGTGAGTATGCAGGATGTTCCTAATGATTGCCAAAAATGTAATCTAGGTATGTTGTCAAGTGATCATGGTGGTGATTTATGTGATGAATGGACTAAATTTGAGAATGTTATCTCTTGTAATGATAATACTGGGTGCAATACCACTATTGATGAAGATGGCCAAGGTAAGGCAATGAATGTCCACTATGGTGAAGCAATAATTAATGAATATACTCACGCCCATGTGGTTCAAAATGATTGTAGTGAAGAAACAAATGAATTGTTAACGTTCCATACTAAGGAAAATGATACACACCCTAGTAATAGAAGAAGTCCACTTTGGGGTGATCAGGTTATGGATCTTGAGATGGTCCTACTATATGCTAGCAAAAAGAAAATTTTGATGAACCCTTAGATTATATGGATATTGCAAGGTTGTTTCACTTAGGTGAGGAGCAACTAAGGGGTGTATACAACATGAAATATGGTGTTAAATAGTATGAGTATTCACTTGAATTCTTTGTAGATACCCCTCATATTTTGGACCTTATCATAGAATTGCTCCCATCTATTAAGGATAATGCTCACCTCAAGTACAATGGCAGTGTTGTTGAATACAAACCTTTTCTCCTTGACACTTTAGAGGTTGAGTCTACTGTACAAAAATGGGTGTGTGAAGGATTCAAGTTTGATATTCAAGTGGAACGTGATGTTCAAATTCATGATTAGGCAGACTATGAATGCCTTACTATTCAATCTGATGGACTCTAGGTGCAGGAGGTTGGTGAAAGGGGTAACATTATACTAGATGGGATTGAGGATGCAAATTGTAATCATGTTCAATGTCCTAATGTTCTCAAATCACTTGTGTACCCATTACAAGTAAAAAAAGATACATCCCCAGTTAGAGCCACTAGTGGAATCCCTAAATTTTTTCATGGTTCCACTGAATTTTATGATTAAATATTGATATTTCAAGTCTTGATTATCACTAGAATTTGGGAATTTGAGGTTTCCATTCATTTATACCCCTATTTGATCCTCGAGCTTCTAATTTTGTGTTGACCGACTATATCTAGTTGTCAATTGCCTCATAATACTTTTATGGCCTCAAGCCCCATTATTTTACCGGCCCCAACATTAGTTATCTCATCATGGTTAGGATATCCATATTAAAACAACATTATTTCCATGTGATTTAAAGAATCTTAAATCAATCCCAGAGTGATCTATCATCCATTGTTGGTTCCTTTCAACCGGTCTATACACAACCCATGATGAGAGGTCTTGCATCCTTTTCACCATTTTTGCTTCATCACCTATCATGCGTTCTTTGTAAATTACCCATGTCCATCCCATGATGAGTGATGTAATGTCTCTCCCTATTGCTGACAAGTTCATCACCCATTGCTTGAAGCATCTCTATCATCAGAGGGTAGCTAGTGATGAGCAATGTGGTTGAGTTTTTAACCCATCGCTCATCTTTGTGTTATCGATGGTTGCCTAATGCTCTTCAGAAGGGAACCCATGACTGTCGATGGGTGGAGTTCCTCCCCATCACGTGGGCTTGGTCTATTGTGGGTTAAGGGTGTTTAGTCATGTGTAAAGATGTGATGAGCGATGCAAATGACAATCTTTGACCATGATCCTTCTGTGATTGAAATGAAAGGTCAATATCTCATCATTGGCTTCGCTTCCATTGCTTGATGAGGCTTCAAAGTAGTAATTGAAGACGTGATGGGTGATGTGATTTTTTTTTCAGCCAAGATCTTCCCATGATTATCAGGATTGATGATGCGTGAGTTGAGGATGATGGAGCAAGGATGTGGATGGGTACATTGTAGTTTTAAAGCATCTTGCCGCTATTTCTAAGTATGATCAATAAAGCAAGTGGTGATCCTTAATGGGCCTGGTTGATCAAGTTTTTAATCCTGGGCAATTAACGGTTAAGATTCAACATGAAGTGATTGATTTTTTTTCTCACACAAGAGAACCAAGATGGCTATTAATTGTAGTGTGCCTTAAATTCCTCTATTTAATGAGGATTTTCTATAGTTTGTGCAATCATCTACATTTATCAAGGCCCAAAAATAATTGTCACAAGTGTTGGAGGAATGAATTGTGGGTACTTAAAGAGTTCTCATGAAGGTGGTTGTCTCAAATCTCTTGGTACATAAATATGTATGCATGGTGTATTTTTATTGTAGTTCAATAACTTTCTATGTCTAGTGATTTTGGGGTTTTCATTATTTGCATGTGGGAGTGTTCTGGAGATTATAGCTAGTGTTTTTCCTTGTGTAATTGGCTTTGTTTAAGTATTGGCTATAAGAATGAGTGAGCCAAGTTCCCCTATTCCATAGGTCCAGAAGATTGAGTATGCAAGAATTGTTGTTGTATGTGCCCGAAGTAAAACCTATTGTGGTAGAAACACCAATTGTTCCAAGGGCCAAGAGGACTGTTTGAAGGAAGATTGAAAGAGTTACAATCAAAAGAACCTACAATATTAGAGGTAGGACTGGCTTTGGGGATTTTTTTAAACCTAAAGAAAAAGGGGTTGTTGAGTTTGCAAAAGAACTAACGAGGCCAAGTGCAAGTCTTATGGTTTGTTTAGGAAAACCCAATTCTCTTGTCATAATTTCTAATAGTTCTTTAGGAGAGGAAGGAGGACCTAGCCTTGACGCTATCCATTTCCCTATTTCTCTTGTGTCATATAGTGACTTAGACAATGAGGTTATTATTGCAACTCCACTCTCTGTAAAGGAGCCTCGTGAGGGTGTCTACTTGGCAGTTGACAAGGATGAGTAACACTCATGTTCTCTATTATTGGTGTTTGGTTTCTAGGTGTTGTGGTCATCTTACTTTAATGTGGTTGGTTCAATGGTATTTGTTGTTGATGATGATGGTGATTTCCCTGGTATGGGATGAAATTTTGATTTTGGTGATAGTGGATTATTGAAGACTTGTGTGGCATCTTCAAGAAATGGCTTGGTGCTCTCTTTTCCTTTTTTCCTTTTTCTTTTTGGTTGTGTATTAATGATTAAATGTAATGGTTTGGGAATGTGACCAAATGAAATGAAATTAAGCTTGATATTATCATGAAATGCAACTATAATGAGCCTGATGCTTTTTGATCTCTTGTGTTATAAAAGATATTTTAAGGCTCATTATAGAGGTTGCAATTTTCAGTCTAGAATGGCCTTGGTAGAATATAGTGAACAAACATAATACAAAAAGCCTGATAGATATGCTAGTAAATTGTATTTGGCATGAGTTTTGTATGTGATAATCTTAAATAGTTTTGCAAAAATTACTGATATCAAAGAAAATCTGAAAAAATAAAGTATGTACTCTCCTGTATGCAATTGTTGCATATGATAAAATAAAATATCAAGTATCTTTTCATTTTTCTTTAGTGGTTTAATTGAATGTATGAATCTATTATTGTTTTAACTCAAAGGGTTAATTAAATACTTGAAGAGAGTTGTAGGTCTGTAAGAACTTGCACGGGATTTTGGTAAGAAGTAATGCTTTAGATAGTGTGAGTTTTTGTAATGTAAGGAATTATGAAAATAGTCTACCTATTTTAGGGTTGAACAATTTGTGTGTTACTGACTATTTCATATCTCACTCCATTTACCCAATTGATGAAGCACTCACCTATTTGTCATGAATTTTTGTAATCTGATGCATTATCTAAAAATACCTAGCCATGGATTCACAATAATGAAAATTCTTATTCCTATTCTATCAATTCTAAGATGTAGATCCAAAATATACCCTCGTTCCTAGCAAATGAATGGTTATTTTTGTAAAGGTCGGGCAAACCTTTGATGAGTAATGTCTATTTACACTTGATAGGAACTTATCTGTGAAGAAGTGTTCTCCATTTTAGTATGACTAGTGTGAACACGATTTGGAAATACCCTCCCTAGTTCCATAGAGCCTAAAGTATAGGGGTGAAAGGCTTGAGTTGGCCATTCATATTTAGGATTCTTAGTTATGAAGGTTGGCTAGCTTTTAGAGTTTTCCTAAGGTGTAATATAGAAAACATCATTAGAATGCTCATCATTTTAACCATTGAAATTAGAAGTCTAAAATTTTGTGTGCTTCTGTAGTCGATAGTAATTACTCTTGAGAAAGTTTTGAATATTGGTACAAGATGAGTGGGTTGACTCCTTCCCAATCATTTGTGCATAGGTCTACCAGGGTTAATGTACAAAGGTCTGTTTATGATGAGCTAGTACATGAGTAGATTAATCTTCAAGGAAATTCCATCTTGAAGGAGAAATATATGGATCCTATCTTAGTAGTTACCAGGTGCAGCTCTTGGCTTAAAGGCCAAGCTGTAATTGTAGTGGAGGCATTGCATGTCAAGGTGAACAGGTCTATAGAGTTTGAGCAGGGACCAAGAGCCAATATACGGTATGGTTGGAACTCTCTAGGGAGACATAATTCACCTATTAATGTCTCTATTAGCTCTATTGATAGTGATATGGAGACTAACTTTGATTACATCCAATTCCTTATGGCTTTAACTAAGATGGCTAGTGTGAATGAGAAGTTCCTTAGAGTTTTCCCAATTTATGCGATGGCACCAAGTGAAGTTGCTAGTTTTGATGATACAAAGTTTACTAATAAGGAAGAAGGAGTGGTTGTTTCGACTCCTAATATGGCACAGATTCCAAGTGGTCACATGTACCGTGGTCCTAGTGCTACTTTGGGTTCTGGTTGATGGACTTTTTGTGTTCATTTCAAGTTCTGTGATGATAATGCTGGCTATTTTTTGGGTTCAATGTGAATTTGGATAAAAAGGCCTCAACAAAATTTTGCAATGGTGACGGTGTTAATTGGTTTTCACAACTTTTATGGAGATTTTGATTCCCCTATTCAGTAAATGATTACATCTAATCCTCTGGGAATTTTGAAATCTAGGTGAATTTTTGTTTTGAAATGATTTTTTTATGAAATGTAACTATAATGAGCCCGATGCTTGTTGCTCTCTTTTTTTATAAAAGATATTTCAAGGCTCATTACAAAGGTTGGATTTTTGAGTCCAAATGACTAGGTAGGATACAACGAATAAGACAATGCATAATTCTTGATGAATCTACTTGCTAGTTGTCTTGGGTATGGGTTTTCTATGAGATAGTCTTAAATAGTTTTATGGAAATGAGTGATATAAAAAAAAATCTATGGGTGCTATCTTGCATATAGTTGTTGTAGATTATAAATGAAAATATCAAGTATCTTTTCATTTATCTTCAATGGCTTAGTTGAATGAATGATTTTGTTCCATGTTCTAACTCAAAGAGTTGATTAAATACTTGAAGAGAGTCATAGGTATGTGAGAATTTACAAAGGATTTGGTAAGAAGTAATACTTTAAATATTGTGAGTTTTTGTAATGTAATGCATTATGAAAATAGTATTTTTATTTTATGGTTAAATGTTTTGTGTATTACAGAGTATTTCATGTTTGACTCCTTTTTCCCAATTGATGACGCACTAGCCTATTTGTCAAGAATTATTGTAATCTGATGAGTTAATTAAATGCCTATCCATAGATTTAGAACAACAATTGTAATTATTCAAATTCTTATTCATTATGAGATGTAAGTCTCATACATACTCGTGTTCCTAGCAAATGAATGGTTCTTTGTGTAAAATTCAGTCAAACCTTTAATGAGTAATGTATGTTTGCAATTACTAGGAACAAATCTATGTGTTGAGGTGTTCTTGAGATATTGAATATCAAATGAAAATAATAAGGGACACCCTCCTTGGTTCAAAAAGGCCTAAACAGTAAGGGTAAGGGCTTGAGAAACTTTACCCATCATGTTGGCCACTAGATTTTGTGATTCACGAACATAGAGGTTGGCTACATCTTAGAGAGCTTTAAAGCTTAGCAGGAAAAATCACCAACAAAAATGGTGAATCCGCTTGGGAGAAATCTAAGAAATTTATAAATAAAGGATCCCAATTATAGATTGTGACATCACAAAGTCAAGAATTTGGTGGATCTAGATGTTTTGTTCAAATATTGAAATTTTTTTGAACTTGGAAAGATTTTGGTTGCAACAAAATCCAAAGGATTTATGAATGACTTCGCTAGTGAAGACAACCTAGAACAAGATTTAATTTTGAAAGGACTTCATAATTATTTGAAGTTAAATCCTTTTTGAAGGAGGTGGCAACTATGGCTTAAGAAATTGATGAAGAACATGTAGAAGTTACAAATTTGCAAAGTTGCGATCATAGAAGAGTTCAGTAGCTGTTGTAAATTTCCATGTATTCTCCTAGACATATTTCATGATTCAACAAGCAGTTTATGAGAAATATTCAAGAATAGAAATGTAATTTTTTCCCAATTAAGTGAAGAAGCATTGATAGAGGGAAATTCTAGTTGAGTGTTGTATGTTTCTAAAATGTAATGTAAAATTCATGAATTGTAATAGAGAAGCATGTTATGTTTTTAAATCCTAAGAAAAATAGATTAAAAAAATGTACTATAAAGATTTGAGAGCTTAGGTACAAAGAGAATTTGAAATACTCTTTGAAAAAATTTAGCAAAGCTTGCAAAGGAAAGGAAAAATTCCCTTATCAGATTGTATACCCTGATATAAATGTAAGTGCAATAGTACATATTAGATATCCTTTGTCACTTTAGGTAAATTCTAGTACTAAAAGATACTTGCTATAGATTTTAGTAATATTCATGGTTATCCAAATGAGGTACCACCTAAAATCAGAGAAAAGGTACCTAATTTTAAGGGTGCAAAGGATGATTTAGCAAGAAGGAACCTAAAAGATTTTATTGATATGATAGGAGATTATGAAATAAATTTTAAAGATTTTCTCATCAAGTTGTTTGTTCAATCTTTGAAAGGAGATGCAAGGGACTTGTTCTCTTTTTTACTAGAAAATTCAATACATTCCTGGTATGAATTTAAGCTAGCATTCATGGAAAAATTTGGTGAGAGAGTGAACCCAAGTCTAGTGAGAAAAAGTTTTATGGACATCCATAAGGAGGAGGACGAGTTGGTCCCTTTTTTTAATCTCAGATTTTCAAAGATCATAAGGGAGGTCCCTGAAAGTATAAGACCAAATGATGATGAATGTTTGGTTGTATACTTAGGTGCATTTGATAGAAATATGAGCTATCTATTAAGAGATAAAGATCCCACAACACTGTGTCAAGCATATCAAATTGATATGGATATTGAAAACAATTTAAAGTATTCAATGATGAAAGGATGTTTAACTGCTAATGCTGGTCATTCTAGCGCATCTTGTGCAAATATAATCAATGAATTAACTAGTAAAGAATCATGCCACGAAGATAAGGCTCCTACTATCCCACTTTCTCCATTACCGCAACATGCTGATCATATTGAGCCCCAAGTGAAATTTCCACAAGATTCAAGTAGATTTGATCATGTTTCTTATGCTAAAAGATTATATGAAATAAGAAGAGGTCAAGTTGAATTGTCCCATGACCTATTTCATAGGTTTGTGGATGTGTTGTTGGAAATATCAGAAAATTTCAAGCCTAAGGAGTCAATGTGCAATGATTTGTTTTGTGAAATATACTAGTCAAGAAAAAGTATCACTATAAGAAATCCCTATGATCTGCTCCATTTTTTGCTTCCATCCATTGTTTTAATGTATTTTTTTCTTATTTTTTGAAATCATTGGCACTATTTATTAGGATGGTACTACTTTTGGCGTTTATTTGTGTTGATTAGGACTAGTCGGTGCTAATTTAGGCACTAATTAACGTCAAAATTATCAACGCCTTTAGCACCGATATTGGATTTGAGTATGGCACCACCATTAGTGTCACCTTTGGCTTTGATTTTAGCTTCGAGTTTAGCACTACATTTAGCCTCACGACTTTAGCTTCAAGTTTAGCTTCGATTTTAGCACTGGTCTATACACCCCTATGTCAAAGAGACTTATTTATATAACTCATTAATAATGTAAAATAGTGAAATGTCAACAAGATACAAGCATATCAAGGAGAGAATCACTTACATCACATAGACAAGGTATATCTACAAGTGCTCGGTGAAACATAACTCTTGGATATAACGAAGTAATTTCGATGAGACATTGAGATTTGGTAAAATAAATAAGATTGTCTCATCGAAACTCTTCAAGTAATGATCAAAGCATACACCACTAGACCACCGGGAGGGTGAGGAATATATGTAGTAGAGCAGTATACTCTGGAACCCAACAACAAGAAGCATTAAGCAAGGTGATAGCATGGTAAAAAATTGAAGAGAAAGGGAAAATATTGTCATGCTACAAGGATAATCATGAGTCTTCCTAACATGGCAGAGTTACACTGATATATAAAGAAATACCGCTGAAGGAAAATATTGATGAGATAGTGGCATATCAGTAAGAGATATTAACTTGTCTCATTGAAAATGGCAACCAACATTAGAGGAACATAAGGTCTAATGTCGATGAGACATTGAGATATCAATAAGACAAAGAAGATTGTCTCATCGACACTATTTGGGTAATGATGAAAAGCATAAATCACTATACCGCTGGGAAGGTGAGAAACATATACGGTTGAGTGGTATACACTGCAACCCCATAGAAAGAATCCTTGAGCAAGATGGTAGTGTGGTAAACAACATAAGGGAAGGGAAAAACACTGCCATACCATAACAATAATCACAAGTCTCCCCAACATGGCAGAGTTAAATGATATATAAAGAAATAATGCCAAAGGAAAATATCGATGAGACAGTGGCATATCGGCAAGAGATATTAACTTGTCTCATTGACCGGAAACAAACATCAAAGGAACATAAGATCTAATGGCGATGATACATTGAGATATCAGTAAGATAAAGAAGATTGTATCATTGACACTCTTCAGGTAATGATCAAAAGCATACACCGCTATACCATTGGGAAGGGGAGTAACATATGTGGTAGAGAAGTATACACTGCAACTCTGCAACAAGAAGCCTTGAGTAAGGTGGTAGTACGGTAAATAGCAGAAGGGAAGGGAAAAACATTACCATACTATAGAGGGTATAATAAGAGACAATCATAGTATGTAATAGTGGAAACAAATCATGTCAATCACAATCCATTTGAATCAAGAATATAGCACACCAAAATACTCTAAAACTCTAATAAACATACTAAAAATTTCATCAAAATCTTATTTTCAAGCATAGCCCACTAGAAGAGAGTTTTCATTTTAATAAACATACAGTAAAACCTTTGTTGAAACCTTATTTTTAGACGTAGCCTACCAAAATGGAGAAGTGTTTCAATAAAGAATGATAGAAAATGGTAAGCAGATGTGTGTGATAGGAGGCATAGGATTCATTGTTGTTTATCAATTCCAGCTCTGATCAACAAGGGTTACAATATTCATGCTACTATTTGTAATCCAAGTATTTAATTGACATATGTTTGCATAATCTCAAATTCCTTCAGATGCTTTTGAAGTATCAATGTATCCTATATAGGGTTTAGAATGACTTCTTTTAATTAAAAAAAATAAATTAGATGCTTTTGAAGTATCGCTATGTCCTATATAGGGTTTAGAATAATTTCTTTGAATTTTAAAAAATGAATAAATGATGTATTTTCCTATGATTAGATAATGTGGAGATCTCCTAAATCTGCCCTAGCAACTGTCCTCTTTCACACTGTGTTCATTACTTCAGCTACTAGGGTTTTACATTTGATATCTTTAATATCTTCATGATAGTGGATTTTAAATAGATTATAGTCTTTTCTTTAATATTTATCATGGTAACCCTTGAGTTCCCTAATCCACCTTCAATATCTTCTAAGAAAATTATCTTAAGATAGACTGCATAGTATGCATATAGAGATATCCTAAATCTTCCCTAGCACACTGTCGTCTTTCACACTGTGTTCATTACTCTAGGTACTAGGGTTTTGCATTTGGCACCTTTAATATCTTCATGATAGTGGCTTTTAAATAGATCTCAGTCTTTGCTTTAATCTTTATCATGGTAACCCTTGAGTTCCCTAATCCACCTTCAATCTCTTCTAAGAATTTTGTCTTAAGCTAGATTGCATAGTATACATATAAAGCTAGTCCTTCATACATGCCATTGTTCCAAACCACCACTCACCGCCTTACTTAAAATGTTGCCTCCATAAGAACAATACCATGTTTTAAAACCATGGTTTCCAGTGATTGACCATCAAGGTCACTACTTTCATCAAGATACAGTGATATTTTTGTCTTCAAACTTAAGGAATTATGCAAGATAACATTGTGAATATTCTTTTGTGTATAATTTTATTTTCTTTCACATTTACTACTTTGCTAACTGCCTTTAAGACTGGATTTTGTACCATGAACTGAAATCTCAAACATCTCACTCACTGTCACTTGAAGATTCCTTTCATGTGAATCCTTGTATAAAATCAAACTATGCCCTATAGACTGCCTACTTCCTAATATAGGGGACTCATTGTTTCATGGTATTTTGAGTTTTATTTAGAAGGGGTTAACATGTGGCATTTTTATGTGCAGGAAGAATAGATTTTGATGCAATATTTGGGTATGCATGGTTCGGGAAAATTTGGATTTCTATCAGTGTCATAACCAAGTTGGATTGTACCTTGAGCTGGTGTGAAACACTTTCGAGTGTTCTCTTTAATCTTTCTCTTTTTTCCCTGATATGGTTTAAAGGACGGTTTGGATCTTGTCCAAATCTCAATAACCTAGTTGGATCTTGGGTATTAGTATGTGTCTCATCAAAATATTCTACCTATCAACAAACACAAGCATTATTTAATATTTGGCAACAATTGGAATGAACCTCTCTTTTTAAGTTTTCATGTCATGTTAATTATGCTTTAATTAAGAAATAATGTAAATTTTGTGAACGGACCTGAAGCTTGTTGCTTCTTGTACAAATAGGGAAACCAAGGTCCTATTTTGATCATCATATCATCATCATCATTTCAATCCATTAGAATAGATACTAGACTATCTCATCCACTTATTCATATCAAAAGAACTCATGTTATGTATGTTTATATTTTGAGCAATATAATGGAGCAGATACATTATAACTCGAATCCATCTTTAGTGTTCAATTGTTTTGTCAATTTTCATGCTTATTTATTGCATTTCTATCTCCAAAGTAGTCATTTCAAGTTGTTTAAATCTACAATATTTATCAGGGAACATTTGTTGTTGTTGTTTGGTCCAATTTGAGGTGCAATTGTAAGTATTTGTCTTTTTAATTATACTTTCTAACATTTGTCTTGATACAAATTGTTACTTTAGAATTATGATATTTATTTTCTTCTAATATTTTCAACCCTCATTTCAGGGAAGGGCTCTGAAGATGGCTCCTTCAGATGGAGAGTACACTTTTCTGCTATAGGTTCCATCTAGAGACACAAAAATCTCAGGTAGTGTCATACTCAGGTACAATAGAGTTTGAGGTTACCTTGTTCTCCTTGATACAAAATTTTGTCCATCAATCCCTCTTTATAAGCAACATTCACTATTATGGACTTCATCATTGTGCCTTTCATGCATTCAATTTAATTTGTTATGTGGAAACATGTTGTCTCTGTCTTTTCAATTGATGACTATTGTGTAAGCTTTTAATCTACATGACTACCCCTCATGTTCAATTATTGTGACTGTTATGATGCTTGGGGCTCCTTACTTTTAACCAGACTATTAATGAAAACTATCTTAGAATCCTTGATGATCAGTTTTGTCAGAATCATGGCTATGTTGATAACTTTCTTGTTTTCCTATAAATCTATGGTATGCAAGTTATTTTAATGCACATGATGATCAAATTATATGTTTATAGATTTATGCACATATTTTAACTGGCGATCCTTCATTGCTCTAACAACACTCTTCTCGCTCAAATGGAAGAAACCTAGGAGCAACAAGGAAGACATCAACTTGGAGGCTTAGACAAGTGGGTAGACGAAAGATGATGCAGAACAAAGCAACTGGGATTTTTCATTCCCGTCATTGAGTCAATGATAGGTCACTTTTCTCTTTATGTTCATTTTTTTCTTTTGTATCTATAAATGTATATATTTTAAATTATATGCATTCAAATAGTCAGTTCCATAGATTTTGTGGAACAACATACATTTACATTATCAATAAAGACTACATTTTTGAAAGGATTATGCAATCTTTCCTATATTATATGCATCTGTATAATTGCAATCTAGTAATATAATCTTCTGATTTTGTTTATGGACATGAATGTAATGTAGCAGAAATAAAAATGTACCTTACTCTTCATTTGAAAATCACAAAAGCTCTAGCTGGTTGAGCTATTAACTTATGTGTCTTCATGAACATATGTTGATACAAAATGAATGGAAGAAGCATCCAAGTAATCCTATTTTTTTCTGCAAACAATTCATCCAAGTAATCCAAGCAATAATAAAAGGAGGAATTGATGCTTGGAATTTGCAGGGTGTGATTAGGAAAAGTATTGTCTATGCAGGCAACAAATTCCACCATTAATTGATTTGACTGTATTTATTAAGTAAATGAAAATAAAAAGTGAATGCACTTTTTATTTTCAATTAATTAATAAATACAGTCAAATCAAATTTTTTTTGCCTCCATAGACATTGTTGAAGCAGATACCCTATTGAAATACACTCTATCTTTTGTAAAGGTGGAGGAAATAAGAATATAAGATTTTAGTGGAATTCATTTGGAAGAATTTTTTTTGTTGTAATTAATATGGGAAGGAGTTAACGCTAGCAAGCAGAGGAGTGCATTTTAAATTCCAGAAGGACTCAAAGCATTGATGAAGGTATTGTTGGTGACACTGGATGCACGTTCAACATTAATGGTGAGGGATGACAATAAGATGTGTTTTGAAGACACACAAGGAATTTCGTCTGATTCTTCTCAATTTGCGGTGGCAAGGAATGTAATAGGTCTACGGTATGAGGCAGTTTGGAAGCTAGCATACCAGAGAAGAAATGGACACCAATTTCACTCTACGTTCAAGGAGAAAATTGGACCCTTTTGTTGGCTTAAAGAATGGAGGCCAATCATCTCCTTCTTCGTTGGCTAGAAGAATGCATGCTTAGTGTTTTGATACATGATATCAGCTCTCTCTTCTGCTCTCATGGTTGAATATCGAAATCCATTATGGTTGGCCTCCAAATTTCCAATCATCTTTCTTCCTCTTCTACCAAATGTTGGTCTGATCCACACGTCTACTAGCCTAATTGGCTTTATTTTTTAAAGCTGAAGTTTCTCCTGAGTCACCAATGTAGCTCTCTTTGCCTTTTTAGACTCTTTCATTGTTACAAATTGTCTCTAGGATTTAATCATTTGTACTACGTGGTTGATGTGCTTTGAATCCTTGCATCTAAAGGAAATTTCCTTAAAATTGGCCACTAGTTCAAGTTCATTTTGCTTTCATAATATTTTATATCCATGGTGTTCATCCATTCCTTGATGTCATCAAATGAAGATTGAGGAATGATGTACATTTAGAGTACATCCCGCTTGAAGTCTTTTAAAACCATAGCCATATCAAATGCCTTTTTCCCAAGTCCTACTCTCTCAAGGTTAACAATTCTCAATCTCACTAATAGAGATTACTAAGAAAGGTAATTCCACCAACTCTACCAAATAGTTTACCATAGGAACAATAAAAGAAGAGGCTTTGAAAGGAATTCCATGAAAACCAAGCTCTCTAAATGGTATATCAAACTCTAGTTCAAAATATATTAGATGAGGCTGCTCCCATAGCTCTCTTACTCGCTTAACAAATCCTTGAGGAGGAGCAGCAATAGGAGAATGAGGATATGTTCATGCCTTAGTATTTCATGGATTTGATGGAATTTTGATTGATTTTCATTGCAGTAGATCAGTGAAGGTTCAAATTTGTTTGAACAATGAATTTTTGTGCTTCAAAACAAGGTCTGTGGTGCTCATCTTCATTCACAATTAACATTTTTATTTTATTTTGTATTATATTGCAATGCCCTTTTCTTTTTTGTGGAAAGTGTTTAGTGTAGAGGCTAGTCTATTTAAGTCCTGAAAAGCCTTGCATGTATACATTCTAAATTGATGATCCTTTTTAAGAAGGCTTTAGTAATAGTTGTAGTTTCAATGAAAGCATTTATTTTTAATCTTCCATTAAGCTTGCAAGGATCTATTAAAGAAAGAAAAAAAGTTGAGACAAGGTAGTGAAAATGAAATAAGCTCCATTATTTTTGATCTCTTGACCTCTTGACCTAAATATGTGGCTGAATAATTTTGTTCTAGAAGCTTCCATTTTATGTGATACTTTTTTTCTTTTTCTTCTTAGGTTTTAGAGGAGATTGATCTTAATTTTGGTGTTTGAGTATTTTTTGTTTTTATTGGGTTTGTTTTTTCGCCTACATTTTGAATTTATATCCATTTTGACTGTTGAGAATTTGGGGTTTTGTCTGTGAAGGATTCATTATTTTTTTTTTGTAAGGGAAGGTGGAGGAGGGGGTAGTAGAAACAAGAAACCTAGACTAATTATAAGGAATATGACTTTTTTTTTTGCAAGAGCAACTTGAGGTGAGACTGGTGGTCATATAAATGAAGAGAGAAAGGGAGGAGAGCTACATGGGGGGTGCTCAAGCAAAGCACCCTTCTACATCTAGAGGAAATCATAATTTATTTTCCTTATCCTTGTTAATTCAAAGCTAATTGTTTTATCATTGTATGTTTTTGAGAAATCCATGAAAACCAAGCTCTCTAAATGGTATATCAAACTCTAGTTCAAAATCTTTTAGATGAGGCTACTCCCATAGCTCTCTTACTCGCTTGAAAAATATTTAAGGAGGAGGAGAATAAGGAGGACGACGATATGTTTATGCCTTAGTATTTCATGGATTTGATGGAATTGTGATTTATTTTCGTTGCAGCGGATCGATGGAGGTTCAAATTTTTTTGAACAATGGATTTTTGTGCTTCAAAACAAGGTCTGTGGTGCTCATCTTGGTTCACAATTTACTTTTGTTTTTTATTTTCTTTTGTATTATATTGCAATGCCCTCTGTTTGTTTGTGGAAAGTGTTTAGTGCAGAGTCTAGTCTATTTTAGCCCTAAAAGGCCTTGCATGTATATGTTTTAAATTGCTACTCCTTTTTAAGAATGCTTTAGTAATAGTTGGGGTTCCAATGAAAGAATTTATTTTTAATCTGCCATTAAGCTTGCAAGGATCTATTAAAGAAGGAAAAATGTGCGAGACAAGGTAGTGAAAAGGAAATAAGCTCCACAAGTCTCTATCTCTTGACCTCTTGACATAAATACGTAGTCGAATACTTTTGTTCCAGAAGCTTCAATTTTATGTGATTCTTTTTTTCTTTTTCTTGGGTTTTAGAGGAGCCTGATCTTAATTTTGGTGTTTGAGTATTTTGTGTTTTCTTTGGGTTTTGAATTTATATCCATTTTAATTTTTGAGAATTTGGGATTTTATTTGTGAAGGATTCATGCTTTTTGTGATTCTAAGGGAAGGAGGAGGAGGGGGTTGTAGAAACAAGAAACCTAGACTAATTGTAATAAATATAATATTTTGTTTTTTGCAAGAGCAGCTTGAGGTGAGACTAGTGGTCATATAAATGAAGAGAGGAAGGGATGAGAGCTACATGGGGGGTGCTCAAGTGAAGCACCCTTCTACATCTAGAGGAAATCGCAATTTCTTGTCTTCATCCTTGTTAATTCAAAGCTAATTGTTTCATCATTGTATGTTTTTGACAAAACTGTTAAAGGAATTTAATCCTTGGTTACTATGTATGCTTGTATTTTAGTGGGGAGAATATATCTATATATATATTTTTGAATGCATTACAATGAGTGTGTGCATTATGGATAGAATGATCTTATTTGCAAGATATAATCAGTCTGCAGTTTTAGCATATTTCCTTTTTTACATGTTGTTTGTTTCTGTAGTCCATGATTATGTAATCTAATATTTTAGATGAGGCTGCTCTCATAGCTCTCTTACATGTTTTGTGTTTCTTTAGTCATGTCCCTCTCTTGTTGTTCTTCCTCAATTTCATTAGGATCATACATTGACCTTCTTGCCCCTCCTAAAGTTTGGACCACATCCATTACCTCCACATAAAACTAGACATCCTTGGACTTCTTGGTTCCCATGCCATGATATGGTTATGAAAATGAAAATGAAGCAAATTAATCATCTCCTTCTCCATTGGCTGGAAGAATGCATGCTTAATGTTTTGATATGTGATATTAGCTCTCTCTTCTGCTCTCATGGTTGAATACCAAAATACATTATGGTGGGCCTCTAGAGTTCCAATCATCTTTCTTCCTCTTCCATCAAATTTTGGCCTGATCCACATGTCTACCAGCCTAATGAAGCAAAGTAATCATCTCCTTCTCCACTGGTTGGACGCATGCATGCTTAATGTTTTGATACATGATATCAGCTCTCTCTTTTGCTCTCATGGTTGAATACTGAAATCCATTATGGTGGGCCTCCAGAGTTCTGGTCATATTTCTTCCTCTTCCACCAAATGCTTGTTTGATCCACATGTGTGCCAACCTAATGAAGCAAACTAATCATCTCCTTCTCCGATGGCTAGAAGAATGCTTGCTTAATGTTTTGATATGTTATATCACTTCTCTCTTCTTCTCTCATGGTTGAATACCAATATCCATTATGGTGGGCCTCTATAGTTCCAATCATCTTTCTTCCTCTTCCACCAAATTCTGGCTTGATCCACACATATGCCAACCTAATGAAGCAAATTAATCATATGCTTTTCCGTTAGCTGGAAGAATGCATTCTTAATGTTTTGATTTGTGATATCAACTCTCTCTTCTTCTCTCATGGTTGAATACAAAAATACATTATGGTGGGCCTCTAGAGTTCTATTCATCTTTCTTCCTCTTCCACCATGATGGCCTGATGCACAAATCTGCCAACCTAATTGGCTTTGTTTTTGAAAGCTGGAGTTTCTCCTGACTCACTAGTATTAGCTGTAACTTTTTAAAAAAATTAATATGGTATGTGCACTTTGATATGATGTAATATGATTATGGTTTCATCTCATATATTGTAATATTAGATATATAACAAAAAAATAAATTAGTGCATAAAATAAATAATAAATTTTTATTTTAAATGGTTTTTTTGTAGAACACGTGTCTTCCAAAAAATCAAGATGATCCTCAACATGATATAGATCCACAAAATATTGGTTCTACTGGTACAGATCACATTAAAGAGGATGACGATGACATAGATACAAAAGACACTAGGTCGATGAAAATGATGATGATGAGACAGTTGGTGATAGTAACTAGTGACATTCATGATCATACAGACTACACCATGGATCATTGTTGATATATCATTATGATGACTCTTTTCATGGTCACTATCATATGTATCATTTTCACGGCCTATGGTACTATATTTTTGAGCTATATCATATTGACAAGTATCATTTGGACATGTATCATCTTGACTTGTATCAATTTGAGTTACATAATTTATCAATTTTATTTATATCATTTGTACATGTATCATTGTCACTTATGTTGACTATTGGACATGTAGATCATTTTGATATGTTTTTGATGTACTAGCATATTTGAATTTCACTTGTTTTAGTTATATATGATGATGATCTTATCAGTATTGACTTGTCAAATTATATATATTAAAAGTGGTTGATGATTTTTGGATGGATAGTTATTTAGTATGATTATTTTAATTTACTGCTCAGGATGGATGTTGCCAAATTCGATTAAATTATAAATATTTGACTCGCTTGTTTTAATTATAGATGATGATCATGTTACAATAATTATATTTTTATTTAATCATATAAGTTAAATAATTAAATTACTTATTCTATAATCATATGACTTACTTAAGAGGCATGATATATTTAACTAATCAAATTGAAATAAAACATGTTAAATTAATAAATGGAAGCAAAACAAGAAGAATTTTTAGAAGGAAAAAAGGAAGCAACAATGGAAGCCAAAATAGAAGCAATCTTGAAATCAAAATTGGAAGAAAAACCAGAAGCAAACCTTGAATCAAAATTGGAAGCAAAATTGGAACCAAAAGTGGAAGCAAAACCAGAAGAAAACCTAGAAGAAAGCTTGGAAGAAAAACAAGAAGAAAACATAGAAGAAAAATCAGAAGCGAAACTAGAAGCAAACTTGGAAGAAAAACTAGAAGCAAAACTAGAAGAAAAATCGGAAGAAAATCTAGAAGCAAACCTGGAAGAAAACTTGGAAGCAAACCCAGAAGAAAAACTAGAAGGAAAACTGGAGGGAAAATCAGAAGCAAAATTGGAACCAAACCTGGAGGCAAAACTAGAAGAAAAATTGAAAGCAAACCTGGTGGAAAAACTAGAAGAAAAATTGGACGTCAAATTGGAAGCAAAACTAGAAGAAAAAAGGGGAGTAGAAATGGAAGTAAAATCAGAAGCCAAATTGGGCACACATTTCGGTGCAATTTCTGAAACTACTACCTAGCGCAATTTTAGGCACCAACAGAGGTGCTATGATGTCCCGACGCTAAAGACGATGCTAAATACAATGCTAAATTCAGTGTGAAATGTGGTGCTAAATCTGACGCCGAGCTGACCATGCATGTTTGCGCTGAGTTGGGCACCAACCAAATTGTTCAATTCATGCACTCAAATACACTAAATTTCAGCACAAAAGTCTGTGCTAATTTCCTGTTGTGCTATTATGTATGTTTTGAAAGGAATTGAAGCCTAAAAGTCTATGCCAAATAGTTGACTCAATAAAATTGGTAGAAGGAATTGGGAGTAGCCATTCACAACACCATATTCTGTTGAATAATAATGGTCATAGTCTTAATGAGGAAGAGAAATAAATAATGCAGATAGGTGAGGAAGATGAATCAGATATAATGATTGCAACCAATTCACCAGTAATATATGGGTAGACCATTACCATAGTGATGAAGATGTTGAATCCCATTGTGATGGAAGGTATGATGTCTCTGACTTGAGCTCCTGGGAGGTATTGAAGGATGAAGGGCTAGATGAGGTATGAATGATTGCCTCATTAAGTGATTTGATCAACAACTATGATTCTAATGTTGATGATGTTCAGTCTCTTGCCAATGACTAAGATATTGACAATAGAAGCTCTAAAATTCAATCTAAGGAGTCTGCATGTAGTCTTACTATTGATGGATTCTCATGCTATGGTAGTTGTGATGATATTGAGTTATTTCTTTCTTTTGTTGAATATGATTACCCCTACCAAATGAAGGTGGACCCTCTTTCAAAAGTTTGCGAGGATTTTGATTGTGATGATAGGCTACAAATTTTGCATCACCATATAAAGGGAGAAGAAGATTCTCGGGTAGAGATGAATGTAGTGGATAATACTCTTTTTGATGAACCTTTATCCATGTCATTTAATAAAGAAGACTCCCTTGTTTAGTGTAGAGATAATCCACTTTTTGAGGATTATGATGATGCTTTGGATGTATGGTTAGGGTAGGATAACAAGTAGGTAGAACAATGCACTAGCAAGTTTCTCAATGGAAATGATTATGAAGATTTCCCATTTTGTAATATTATGGAGGATGAGACTAAGGATCAAGGAGAGATCAAAGTCCTTGAGTGTTTCTCCCAGAAATATAATTTTCTTCATGAGAATGACTTGCAAATACCTCAGTCATAAGAAGAAGCACACTTTGAATGTAAAAGCGATGAAGAGTATGAAGACAAAGGTGTCACCATTTAGTATGTAAATGTTGACTCTAATGGAAAGTTCCTAGAGGATTATGTGTGTACTAATAAGGGAAGAGCTTCAATAATTAGTGGTCGAGCTACATATTTTGATGCACATAAAGATTATGGATTGGCTTTGAGGCTCATAAATGATGAATGCCAATTTGGTTCATGTGTAGGGTAGTCAAATAATGTTGGGTATGACATTAGCCAACATGAATGTGTGGTTGAATTTCTTGTTGATGCTCCTCATCTCTTGGGTATCATTATGGATTTTCTTCCACTTAATAAGGATGGAATTTATGTGAAGTAGGGTGAAGACCTTCTTGAACCTACCCCTTTTCTTTTTGATGCTTCAGGAGATTGTTGCCCTAGTCATCTACAGAGTGTTTTTGAAGGTTTTCAATTTGATCTACAGATTGAGCATGATGTCAAGACATGTCATCAAGTGAAATATGGATTTTTATTTTTTTCACTTCAACTTGACAAACCTAAAATTAGTAAGAAAGGAAATTGTGAGGTATGTGGGATTAATAATAGCCATCATAATGATGTAGATTGTTGGGAATTACCTAGTATGAGTATTCATCCAATGTAGGTATGTGAAAGAGAGGCCTTTTGCAAAGAAAATATCTGGCTTCAAAGCTTGAGAAATATTGATACACTAGGCTTACAAATTGAGGCTAGTGGAATTGGATGAGATTTCCTAACAGGGGAAATTTTGTACAATCATATAAATTTAGTATGTAGGTTTGGTTTGTTTCTTTCCTATTGTGTTTTCTTGTCTTCTCCAGACAAGCTACTAGTTTGTTGTTTTGGGTTGGTTTTCTTCTACTTGGGATCTGGATACTCTCCATACCCACTGGGGGTATGCATCCTCGAGCTGGAGCCACTAATAGTGCTTTTGAAATTTGACGTTTTATGTCTGGTTGCATGCCAATTTTCATGGTTTTTCACCCTTGTGCTTGATGGTTATGTTAGGGTTTTAAGGTCCCATACCCTTGTTCAAAAAAATTCAAAACCTTCAACCCTTGTGATATATTTCTACATTGGCACAATGTATCAGGTTGTCGGTTGTCCTAGTTACAACCTATGTCATCAATCTCATTGTCTTCACTAGTTGCTCTACCTAACCCATCTGGTCATTGAGTGTCTCTTTAAGGTTGTTATATTCCATGATTGGGCCAAAAATATTTTTCCTTTTAAAGACTTAAGTCCTAAGTCTTTAATCTTTTCTGAGGGGTCGTTGCCCATTAACTTAGCCCATGTGTAAAGAGCGGAAAAATATTTAAAACCAAATCAAAAATTACATTAAATAAGATCCATTATCTTCAAAATAAAGTTGTCATTCCATTCATTTAGACATCAAAGAACTAGTCGATTACAAAACAATGACATAAAAGTCGATAAGATAATTTCATTACAACTCCTGGTCTAAATCATACAAGTGTCGAATTACACAATTTCAGTTATAAATACAATGAATGATAATATATCCAATTTACAATTTGAGACTTAGGAATTCACCCACCATAAGCTCATCATTATATATATCATGAATAATAAAGCATAAAACAAGATGCAGTCTATTGATCGTCCATCCAAAAGAAAATATTCAATAAGAAGACAAGAACAAGGATCAGGCACTTTTTCCACCCAACCTCGAAGCTTACGCTTCTCCAAAATTTCTTACTCAATCAAGAAATACCCAACCTTGCACATATTGCTCAGGAAAAAACAATCTACTAGCAAGATGGAATCTGGTGCATGCCTAGTACTACTAGTAAACCACAAGCATTTTCATTTTTCTAATTCATTGAAGAAATAAGCAAGTTCGATACTAGGATATGGTAGAGAGTTCAATAATCCATCTGTTTCAATGGTACATAAATTGCTTGGCCAAGTAAAATGTCATGCACGACAATAAAAACAGTTTTGGAAAAGCAAAACTACACTCTCTATTTACCTATATTTGGCACCCATCCCGGAAGGTAACTTTCCCAAAAACATAACATGCAGAATTAAATATCATTCATGCATGGTCTAAATAGTCAAATACAGTCTTTTGCAATCTTTTAATCATCAAACTGGAAATATTGTTTAACACAAAATAGTATAAAAAGAGCTTCTTTCCATCATTCAAATTCGTAAAAGTCATTAACTCAATATTTTAAATTGAGTATTAAATAATCAATAAAGTATTTAAATGAAGGTGTAACTCCAATATGTGAAATAATTACATATAAAAATAGAAATTAAAAGAGTACACATTCATTCGTTCATACTCTCATTAATTAATGTTGTTTCAATATCGTTCAAGATGTTTTCAAAATAAATCAAATTTCAAGTGTAAAAATTTTATTTTCAGTTTATCCTATTTTAAAAAAATAAATTATAATCGTTTATCAAATTAAAAATAACTAATTTAATAGTTAGTTTTGTTTAAAGGTGAAACTTTCAAGTTTTCAAAAATCTCTGTTCACAAAGTGTTAAAATTTGAAGCTAAATTATGTCTTTTATTTTCAGTCTTCAAGCATTATTTTCTATCAGCAAAATTAAATCTATTTTTTGTTCAAGATTGTTTCGTTTTCTAAAAGATAAATTTTTTTTCCTGATTTAAAGATATTCTCCTAAATTCATTTCTCTGTTTTATGCATGATTCAAATCAGAATTTCCTGAAATTCTTAGCAAAAATAACAAAGTTTTTGTTTAATATGTTTTTGAATCTAAATCTAAAATTTAGTTTTATGTTTGAATTTGTCCCTAAATTTGGTCAATATTATTATTTCATGATTTTAATCGAATATTTTTCCTAAAATCTTTGTCTCTAACTTCGTCTAATATCCTGGAAATTAAAACAGTTTGATTTACAAAAAAAAAAAAACAAATATTCTTCAATTGATTTTTCATTTCAATTTGAATTTTCCTAAATTCCTTTGTTTCTAAGTTCAATTCTAATATTCTGGAAAAATAATTTAAAGTTCAAATCCTACCTATTGAATTCAGTTTATGGAAATGGCAGTTTCCTGTGTATTTTGCTATCCCTGGAGTCTTTCTAATAGAGTCTTTCTGACTTCTATATTCTCTGTTTTGAATGCACCTTTACCAATCATATATATTCCATGCCTTTATTCTCTTTGCCTGTGCATGAGTGGATGGTCTAAGGGCTGTGTAATAACTGGCGCAGAGAGGAGGTGTATTATAGTGCCTTTTCCCAAGCCGCGCCCTTCCTTACTCCCCTTGCTCCAGACTGGGTGCCCACAGTCCTTGGTGCGCGGGTGTGGGAGACTATGACAGGCCGCATCTCTTGCCTTCCTCCCTATGCATGGAGTGTTTGGAGCTTCTGGCTGCATGGAAGGTGGAGACCCTTCTTCCTTGGTTGTGCATAGAGTGAAGGAGTGTGTGGACTTCTAAACTTAATGATTGGGGCCTATTATCTACATCAAATCTCGAGGCTTTCTAAATGATATCTAAATCATTGGTCATAGGGATCCACTTCTCAGCTAAGGGAAAACTACTTCCTGATCCCTATTAATGTTTTTTATTGCATCCAAAATTAAAGAATACAAAGAATATACTGATGGTAATATACCATCAACCCTTTCATTTATGTGCCTCAAAATTGTGTCAACAACTTCACTCTGCTTTGCAACTTCCCCCTCCTCACCTACCTTTAAAGCTTCTTGTAACTCTATAAATATTTTTAGCATCGGCTTCTTAGTGGGATCCACAAAGTATTCAATTTCTTCTTCAACTGAATCTAATGTGGGACTACAAGCAAGAGTTTGGATGGGGGACCCTAGAGTGGAAATCATTGGAGAAGTAGGAGTTATAAATTGTGATGTAGAAGGTAGTGTCATGATACCAGGTTCACTTCAAGACTCCCCCACTTGTATATACTTCAACCTATCTACCTTAGTTTTCAGCTCAACATTCCTTTGTTGCATCCTGTTGTACTCTCCAATTATAATATTGTACTTCTCCATCAATCTCTTCTTTTCAGCTTCTTCTCTCTTAGTTGTCTTCTGGGCCAATTTGGCCACATTTACAGTTAGGTTTGTAGCCTTTGTAAATGAATTTTTAGAGGCTCTCTTGATTATTAACCCTCCCCTTAGGCTTGGGCTAAATTCAGTAACATTCAAATTCCTTCCCTGAGGTGCCAATGCCCAATTTTTTTGCATAGGATGCTTGGATTTTAAAATAGCATTGAATTCTACTATATCTTCTATATCCCATTTAGGAAACAATAGAACACCAGCCTGAGTTAATAATTTCCTCCCCTCCTCATGAGTGATTCTTTTGAATTCCTCCATTAATTTAGCCTTGACTTCATCATCATTCTCCTGGTTAGACCTATCAGGCCTCAACTCTCTCCTCTTCTTGCATTTTTCTTGGTATTCTTCTAATCTCATCCTTCACACCAGTTGCAAGAAAATTGGAGTTTTAAAAAATGCATCATCATCTAAAAATGCCTTGCATGCCTCCATTCTAGCATCTGGCACACATTGTCCCTTCACATCCATATCAAACAGTACTAACTAAGTTGATCTGGGAGGGGAAGGAATACCATACTACATGACTTGATCTGTGACAATTATTTCATCCATAAGAGTCTCTTGTGCTTCCTCAACTCTTTGCTTCTTAGGGCTTAGCTCTGATGGTGGTAGTGTAGGATCACCTTCTGGCGGTGAGTCCAAATCAATGATCTTTATTCCTCTAGGTGCTCTAATCTACGGACCTGGTTGTATTGATGCCTTCATTATTTCTTTTCCTTTCTTATCTTCCTCCTCCTCATCACCACTATCATTCCTCATTCTCTTATAAAGAGGCCAATTCACCGTGGGTTGATATGTTGGCCTTGTTTTAGTAGGTCTCACTTCTAGCCTTTCTATGCCAAAATCTAACTCCAAGTTGACCTTCTTGGTCATCAAAGTACCCATGATCTCCCTGAATTTTTCCATGAAGAAATCTATTTTCTTGTGGAATGGGGTGGATTCCATCAATGGATCATATTTCGGATCCATTTTATGCACTATAGCCAATAGCTTTGCATATGTAATCAATTTTTCCTTGTTTAATTCTTGTCTGTTTAAATCAAATTCATTGCTAATTATTTCCTTAGGAAAATTGAACTCATGTGCAAACCTACCACCCTTAATCTGTTGCCTAAAATGGACAAAGAAACCCTTAGGGTCATGCTGCCACCTGGGACCAAACCTCAAATGAAAATCATCAAAAACCTCCCAAAGTGGACCCATCCTCCCTTGGAGAAAAAAAAATTAGACACAATGGTATAATCAGGGAAAAGAGTCCCTTTTCCCTTCCCTATTAGGTTGTCTTCATGAATACAACCTATTTGCCACATAACCTCATTAAACCCCTTTCTTGATGGCACATTGAATGGGAGGATATGTGGAGCTCCTTGGAAGCCATACACCCTTAGAACAGTGTTGACTTGGCACAAGATGGTGTAACCCCAATTGTGATAAACTTTTAAATCAGGCTTCCTCCCCTTTGGTCTAAGAAAGTCATATAGATCCTCAAAGATTCTAGGCATGTTTACTATGAACTGATCCCCAAGTCTTGAAGCAAATCAATTTTCAAATTGTACAAAACAGGCACTTACCCTATTGTATGATAGATCTATAGTCGAAACCTGCACCGGGAACCTTTCTCCATTTACATCCTACCTCAACTCCATCTTCTCTAAGAAGAAGTTGGAATTCTTGTAAAATAAAATGTACATTAACATTGAATGCCAAAATAATGGAGTGCCAGTATTTCCTACCTACAACTTTAGCAGTCCTTCATGTATCATTTCTACCAGAAAAGATGCAAAATCATAGATCATAGAGAAATTGGGGTGTTGTATTTGGGCCCTCATAAACATATAGGAAATTGTCATTATTGTGTCAGGGCTAAAACCCAGAATCTGACATAGTGAATAAAATGTGGCCAAGAAATGATTTGCAAAACAAGTTAGCCTAAAAGGCTCTTGGTCACTTGGGCTGATATAGATTCTTGAACTGTCTACCTTTGCAAGATGAGGAGGAAGCAACTTCGACCTAAAAAGTGGCTTTGATTTTGCATTCTCCTACTTGATCTCCTCAAGGTTAATCTAAACCAAGAATGAACTAGGTTGACTCAAGTCATACACTTGTTGAATTTCTTCCCTGATCACACTTAACAAGACCCCTCCATCATTATCCCTAATCACTCTTGTAACAGGGTCACAATGTGTTGCCATTGCTCTAAGAAAATCCACATTAGGGAACACATTTGGCACTACCAGCTTCCCCATGTCATATCTCCAACCATTAGAGAAAGGGTGAGGTAAAGTTCACTTTCCATACCACAACCTAAACATCTCCAAACCAGTCATGGGAACCCTAGCATCTACAATGTTGTAATTCTTGCATACTAGTCCTTCACTTAGGGTTCTTCCATGCATCAAAACTAAACCACTCTTCCTATCATTTGTTGACAATGGGAGTTGATCTAGGAAATCATCATACAACTTCCTCTGTAAATATTCAACATGGCTATAGTGCTGCTTTGGCGGTGCCATTTCAAATAAACTAGGGCTTGCTTAAAATTTCAAACTTTCGAATAGACTACGGCTATACAGAAAAAATAAATTATAGCAAAGCCTTGCAATTTCCCACAATTCAACAAACTAGTAACCCTAGAATAACTACCAACAAGCCTTCCAACTAGCACAACACAATTCTTCACAAAACCTTAACCAAATTAACCAGGAAGCACATGAAACAACTCACACGACTTATGCTTTGTAGAAGACCAAATTCTTGTTGTGATCACTTGAAACTTTTTCACTGGCTCTAAAACTACTCCGCAAAGGTGCTTGAATACTTTGTGGTAAAATATAATAAAGGAAAATTAATTTATGTCGATCGAGTTGAGCCGGTAAATATCTCATCTACCATTAAAGCTCACTTACATACTACACCAATGACTCCAATCGCATTTGATGTGAATTCAAATTCCAACCATCGATCCTACATTCTTGTCAGATCATCAAATGAATGCCTTGAAAAAGGTTGACATAACTTCCATCTCAGCACCAATGGCCCACCGCATTATGCATCACCAAAGAAATACACATGGTGCTCGCCTGTGATATCGTAATCAGTAAACACCTTGCATCTTCTGATCACACGATAGCAGTAACCATTTATCTCCACCATCGACAATCATGTTCATTCAAAATAGTCACCAACGCTCAACATAACCATTGAGAAACTTTTCATCAAGGTTATAACATCTCCATTTATTTAGAGCACGTGCATCTTGCAATCGCTTTAGTAACATTCCATATAATGTATTAAAACCCGACATAAATATTAAAGAAATTTGATTATCTTTTTGGCATCGCTAGCTAAGACACATGGCACTCACCCATGATATCACAATCAGTTGAAACTCTGTAGTGGGGTCATCACGAGATTGCGGGGAATGACTGAGATCAACCGATGGTTGATCGATGGTCATTTAAAATTATTCCCTACAAAAGATAAAACGATTATTAAATGGACAAGGGGACACCACCTAGGTCGATGACAAACGATGGCTCAGTGTTGTTTTTTAAATGTGGGGCACGGGCCAACTCAAACTTAGGAAATAATAAAGTTAGGCAAAAATATTTAAATCAGTTTATTAAAAGGGTCCTAACCTAGACGAATCAATGGGATGTAAATTATTTTAAAACCCACTCCAAAAATGTAACGAACGCATAGATCTCACCCAAGGCATAACATAGAATATTAGGATTTTCATGAAGGCCCAAAATAAAAACCCCAACCCTAGGTTCTTTCCAAAACAATACAATAGAGCAAGACAAGGGCAAGACAAAAATGGAATTCAAAGAGAAAAATTTGAATCTCCATCAAATCTCACTTCTATCTACACTTTTTCTTTTTCCTTTTCTCTCTTATTTTCTCTTATGTGTGGCTTCACCACTAACTCATCTTCTATTTATACCATCTTCAACATTGAAAAATATCCAAATTCGGCCATCCAATATTGAATTAAAATTAGGTTGGCACCAAAACATCCTATAGTGAATAGAATGAGGGTGACGCAAAAACATGCTTCATAAGGACCAAAATAGATCCAATATGGTTCACTAACTTTTAAAGTAGTATTCCACACAAGGTTAGCCAAACCAGTGTAAAATACATAGAATAATTAAGCATGAACTTTCTAGATACCAAAATTATCTTCAATACAATAAAAAAAACTCATCTCTAGAACTACAAGTCATAAGACTTCATCAGAGAGAAATTTGGACTAGGAACATTTCTCCCGGACCTCAACCAAAAACATAGAAAACCATAGTTCACAACTAGTGAACACAACTCACATTGAACACTAAATCAACAACAACTTTTTTGGATATAACATCTTCCAACAACCATGATCAGCATATCTGAACCACACAAACATAGGAGCAAAAACTAGAGAAAAACCTAAACATTTGCAATCTTCCTTCAATACAATTTTCTCAGTATCCTCAAAGTATACAATCAACAACAACTAGTTGATAACCAAACGACTAATTGAGATCAATGACAAAAATTTCAATCATTCCTTCCATTTTTCCAAAAATCTCCCCCTTTGTCATTGATGGAAACACATGATGTGAAAAACCATCAAAGACAACATAGTAGCTCTAAATACACTTCTCAATATTTTTCTTTTTGTTTCTCCCCCTTAGTAGATAATTAGATAACCTCTTTTCAAATTCTTCCTTTTCTCCCTTTTTTTTTCTTTTTTTTCACATTCTTTCTTTTCTCTCTTTTTTTCTTTTTTTAACAAAAACTCATAATGACAACACATAATACTACTTTCTCCCCTTGAGAGATAGCCACCAAACATCAATTTAGAGGAAAGATAGATCCATAAATTCATTGGACGGATGCATCTCCATATTCATCTAGTTCAAGAAAGGAGGGGCAATGACCCCTAACTTCTCCTAGAGATACTCAAAAGTATCTATATGAAGTTCCTTCATAAATATATCAGCAATCTGATCCTTCATCAAAACATACTCAAGCTTTACTTCATTCTCTACAACCTTCTCTCTCAAGAAATGATACCTCATAGATATATGATTTTTCATTGAGTGCATCACAAGATTCTTTGAAATGTTAATTACACTTGTATTGTCAAAAAAGATGGAAATAGGATCATCATACACAGCTATGATATCTTTCAATGTCTATTTCATCCATAAAACTTGTGTACAACATGATGCATCAACAATATACTCAACTTCAATAGTAGACAAAGAAATTGAATCTTTCTTTTTAATCAACCATACCAATAATCTACATGCAAGAAAGAGTGCACCACCACTTGTACTCCGTTTTTCATCTACACATCAAACCCAATCTGCATTTGTATAAGCACTTAGTGTAAAATCATTATCTTTGGGATACCATAACCCATAATCTGAAGTGTCGTTCAAATATCTATAATTTTTTTTAACAAAAACAACATGTGTTTCCTTAGGATCTTCTTGAAACATAGCCCCAAGATAAAAAACATGCATAATATATGGTCTAGTAGCAATCAAATACAGTAGTTCAATCATAGATCTATAGCTGCTTTGATCAGCCTTAGGTGAATCATCATCTTTACCCAATTTGCAACTAGTCACCATAGAAGTACATATCAGATTGGAATCATCCATCCCAAACTTCTTCAACATATCTTTCACATACTTAGATTGTGAAATAAAAATTCATTTCTCTATTTGATTGATTTGTAGCCCAAGAAAGAAATTCATCTCTCTAAACATAGACATTTCAAATTATTTCTAGATCTCTTCCACAAAGATCTTCCATGTATTTTCATTTCCTCAAAAGATAATGTCATAAACATACACAACTACAATCAAGATTTTATTATTTTCAATCTTAAAATACAAATTACTATCTTTCATACCTTTGTTGAAACCTTGCTAAATCAAATACCTATCTAACCTCGCATACCAAGCTATAGGAGCTTTCTTTCATCCATATAAATCTTTCTTCAATCTACATACCATATCCAATTAATCTGATAACTAAAATCATTTTGGTTGTTCCATGTAAAATTCCTCTTCTAGCTCACCATTCAAAAATGTTGACTTTGTATCCATCTAATAGACCTTGAAATCTTTATGAGTAGAAAATGTTATGAACATCCTTATAGCTTTCATTCTTGATACCGAGGCAAAGGTCTCCTGAAAACCCATGCCTTCTACTTGTGACTAGCCTTTGCATGCATGCCTCACTTTGTTTCAAACCACTTCTCCATTCTCATTCAACTTATTTTTGAACACCCACTTTGATCCAATAATGTTTTTGTCTACCGTTCTTGGGACCAATTCCCAAATTTGATTCTTTTCAATTTTCATAAGTGCTTTCATAGCTTCCATCCAATGTTCATCTTTACATGTATCACTTACAGTTTTTGGTTCAATCTCATAAAGTAAACACAAGTTTACTTCAGCAACAACTCTTCTTCTAGTCAATAAAACTTTTGTCTTGTCACCAATAATCTGATTTTCTAAACGATTCTTCTGTACATACCTAGGTGTCTTAGGGTAAACAACCAAAGCTTCCTCTTCTCCTTATTTTTTTTCATCCCATTTTTATTTCTCATCCTTTTCCTATCCTTCCACAATCTCTTCTGTTCCCACATAATCAGGTTCATCAGATTCCATCAATATCAATACAAGTCTTCATTGTTTCATCAACCTTGACATTAGAAATTTCTACAATCTTCCTCATTATTTTATTGAAACATTTATATGCTTTGATTTTTGTAGAATATCCAAGAAAAATTCCTTCATCACTTCTTGCATCAAACTTTCCCAAAGTATCTTCACCTCTTATGATATAACATTTGCTTCCAAAAACCTTGAAATACTTAACAGTAGGTATTTTTCCATGCCATAGCTAATAGGGAGTCTTTGTACTATTTTCTCTTGCTTGAAATTGATTTAATACTTAAAAAATAGCATGAATAGCTTCTTTCTAGTAAACATCTGGTAAACCAACCTCAGTCATCATCGATCTAGGTGCCTCTTGAACTGTTCTATTTTTTTTTCGGCAACTCCATTCTACTGAGGAGTTCTTAGAGTAGACAACTGTCTCTTCACTCCATGCAATTCAAAACAAATATTAAACTCATGGGAGGTGAATTCTTCACCTCTGTCAAACCTTAAGCATTTTATCCTTAAATTTTCTTTATTTTCAACCATAGCTTTGAATGTCTTGAATCTATCTAATGCCTTTGATTTCTCTCTAATAAATGTAACCCATGCATATCTAGAATAATCATCAATCAAAAGCATAAAGTAACTTTCACCTTGTAGACTTATCACTCTTGTAGGACCATAGAGATTAGTATCAATTAAATCTAGTAGTCTAGTAATAGACTATTCCTTTGATCTTTAATGACTTCTCACTTGCTTTGCAAACTGAATTTTTTTATAAATAGAATTAACAAGATTTGTAATCATTGGTAAATCTTTGACAACCTAAATAGTGCTAATCCTTTCCAAGTTATCAAAATTCATGTGACACATTTTCTGATGCCATAAATAGCTATCATTGACCTGATTCATAAACTATTGTCCATCAACACACTTCAATTGGTAGATATTTATTTTAGATTTATTTCTAGTAACAATCAATTTTTTGGATCCTTTCTGGATCTCACATCTCTCATCCTTAAACACAAGATCATATCCCTTACTTTACATCTATCCAACACTCAATATTTTACTCCTTAAACCCTTAACATAGTTGACATCATTAGTATTATGCTTTCCATCAAAACTTATTAAACCTATCCCACAAATTTTAGCACAAGTATCATCTCCAATCATAACCAAGCCTCCATCATATTTTTCAGACTTAACAAACTTAATTTTTATCATGAGTAATATGATATGAACAACAACTATAAACAATCCAATAGTTATTTTCTTGTTTAGCATGTAGGGAAGAGATAACAATACCTTCATTTTCCTCCTTCTCTGGAGGGCTTTCCTTTACCTATTTTTCAGAATTAGTAAAATTAGGTTCATCCTTTATCGCCAAGAACAATAATTCATCAAACATACTAGCATTCTCATTTACATAATATGATCTATTAATCTTCTTTCCTTTCTTTTCTTCTCTATTCTTTGTTTATTCCTTTTAGCTCTTTCTGGACACTTTGCAACATAGTGACCTATTTCTCCACAACTAAAGCATTTAAAGGCTAACCTACCTTCATAATTTTCAACGCCTTTCCTCATACTTATACAAAGTTACCATCTATTTCATCAAGGGTTTCTTCATTTGGATCTTCAATTTTTTTTCATTTAAAGTAGTTTTGATTTGCATCCATTCCTTTGATTCGACTTCCTCATCTCATAAGATGTCAAAAATCCAAAAAATCTATGTTTAGTGTAGGTCTTATAATCTATAATCTATTCAATAGCACACACCTTCTCATTGTAAGAATCAGGGACAGTTATGAGAATCTTCTTTACAATTCTGATTTCATCTACAGTAGAACCAAGTCCTCACATTTCAGGCACTATCTCATCCAATCTCTATACATAGCTTTAACATTCTCATCTTCTGACATGTGTAGAAGCTCAAACTATGTCTCCAAATTTTGTAGCATTTCCTCTTTGAATCTTTCATCACCTTCATGTGTCCTTTCCAAAGCATCCTAGACTTCCTTAGCAGTATTCAAATTTTGAACTTTAATCAACTCAGAATGTACCAAACTATTCTTCAAAATTTACTTCACCTTAATGTTTGCTTCATGCGCTTTTATCTCATCAGTTGTGCCCAGACCACTAGTAGGAGGATTGTAAGGATTCTTGTAATTGTTCTCCACATCATATCCAAAATATTCTTCCATAAATATTTTTTAAATAACATAATTAGTTCCATCGAACCTTAGATAATCATAAACCATTTTTCTACCCATCCCAGGCCTTCCTCAAGTGGTTAATCTCTTCACAAAGGAATCAAGATTTGATACCAATTGTTGAATAGGAAAACTAAGATTGGGGTGAATCAATTGTCATAGAATTAACCCTTTAATCCAGTTACTAAAACAAATCCTTAACATTGCTTAAATGATTAAATATTAAGTACAAGTGTAGAGACTAAAAAACATCACACAAATACAACAACAATAGATATGTGGAAATCCCAATGAGGGAAAAACCATGGAAAAGATTAACTCACACTATAGAGAATATCAAAAAAAATTACAAGATGTTCACTTCTTGAGAAATAAGGCTCACTACAAAAACAAGGATCCACTGTCGAGAATAAGGACTCACTGTCCAACAAGGCTAACAACCCGAAGGGCTCATTTCCACAAAGATACAAAGAAGATACAAGAGATGTGTTATAGAGAGGAAAAAATTTCAATGCAACAAAGAAATCCACCAAAATTACTCACAAACATGCATGAAAGATAGATTGCACATTTTTCTCATTGCATTCAAAAACTCAACATTTAGGTTTTGCACTAATCTGCCACACTTGCATCACACACACTTACATAATAGCATCAATCTCACTTCTATCTATACTTTTTATTTTTTCTTATCTCTCTTCTTCACTCTTGTGTGTGTCTTCACCACTAACTCATCTTATATTTATACCATCTTCAACTTTGAAACACAACCAAAGTCATCCATCCAATATTGAATTCAAATTAGGTTAGTGCCAAAATTTCCTAGGGTGCAAATAGAATGAGAGTGACCCAAACACATGCTTCATAAGGACCAAAATAGATGCAACATGATTCACTAACTTCAAAAGTAGTATTCCACACAAGGTTGGACAAAGCAGTATAAAACACATAGAAAAATTAAGAATGAACTTTCAAGATACCAAAATTATCTTCAATACAATCAAAACAACTCACCTCTAGAATTGCAAGTTGTAAAACTTCATCAAAGGGAAATATGGACCAACAACATTTCTATCGGACCTCAATCAGAAACACATAAAACCATAGTTCATAACTAGTGAACACAACTTGCACTGAACAATGGATCAACAACCAAAAATTATGGATATAGAATCTTCCAAAAACCATGATCAACATATTTGAACCACTCAAACATAGGAGAAAAAGTCAGAGCAAAACCTGAACACTTGCAATCTTCCTTCAATACAATTTTATCCACATCCTCGATATATATAGCTATTGTCAACCAATTGATAACCAATTTAATGTTCTACATCAATGACAACACTTTCAATCCTTCCATAATTCTTTCCATTCTTGCAACATTAAGGTCATTTTTGTTGATTATGATTTGCTTGTTAGGGTAGTGAGAACCAATTCTAGGCAAGATATGGTTTGGGTAACAAACAAGAAATTACAGAGGTCTTTAAATTGAAAAAATGTAAGAGAGACATGGTAGAGATTGATGAAAAGAATTTAAGGTAAGAGTATGAGAAACTCAAACCTACCTTCAAAGTCTTAGTGTTGGCTCACTTCTTAACATCAACAGGAAAGGGAAAAGGTATAATTATTCTAGTGGTACTCATTATTTATGCATATGTTCCTATACAAGGGTGCAAACTTATTTGGTAAAGATATGAAGTTGAAAAGAAAGGTGGATGGTTTAGAGATGCATGTTAAATCATGGACTTCATTTTTAGATAGACATGAGAAGAAAGCTATTTTTGTTCTTTCCACAAATATCTTTTCCTGCAAATTGAGAAGATCTCTAATTTTGGATATGCCAAGGATTCCCACAATAGATCAATCACAATTGGGGGAATGAAATCCCTTATCAATATTGCATAGTTATTAGAGTATATGGAATAAGAAAAATAACCCATATGCTTCCTAATGGTGTGCCACTAAGGTTTTTTTTCCTTGAAGTAATGTTGCAGCTGTGGGAAATTGAAGATATTTTCTATTTTGAGAAGAGAAAAGAAACATTTTACCCTATCGACATAGTTTTCTTAGATTTTTTCATGATAACCGATGGATGGAGGAAAATCAATGATCTTCATCACAAGCCCTATGGGATGAAAATTTGAGCATACCTGAGTTATGATTCAGAGGGTTTCATGGTTTTGTTTTCGGGTAGAATAAAAGGTTCAAAGTGTGTTCATATATTTTAATTCCTTGATGACTATCAAAAATATTTTTGATCTTCAGAGTCAAGATGATAGGATGAGAAAATGGATTGTTTTTCAGAATTTGTAGAAAGAAAGAAATAATAAAGACCCTCAATTTTCTTATATTGATAATGTAATTTTAAAAGTGGAGACAATTATGCAAAATTATGATAAAATTGTTGTAACTTTGAAAAATGAGAGAGTGGTACAAGATAATGGAAAAGCTATGGTCATTGAAGAGCATGATAAGGGGATGTCCCCCATGATAGAGGAGAGATCAATTTTTCAGCCTCCTAAGAAGGTGCACATTTATGAAAGGAAGAAAATAATTATAAAGAAAAAATTGACCATTACTACTCTGACACAATTAGAGGACTCTAGAGTACCTTCTCCACACCAATTTCCAGAATTATCAATGGCACATTGTTCCACTCCAAAAATAATAGAGTTGGAATCCCCTTTTAGAGGACCATCTCCTCCTAAGGAGCCACTAATTAAAAGGCAAAGGATTGAGCTAGTTGGCCTTGTCGCTTACCCTACTAACGATTCAGATGAAGAATTTTTTTTTACTAAAGATTAAATAAGGCAAGGTATACCATCCCCTCAAAGAGACATAGTACCAAAAAATTTGAGTCTCGGATTGAGAAAGTAAAAATGAATTCGATAAAAAGTTTAGAGGATTTTTGGGCTAAATCTTGTCAAAACTTCATTGATGATGGCACACTTGTGAAAACACAAGAATTCCAAGAATATGTCTAGAGGGAAATGAGGTATGAGTATGTGATGGAATTTAAAAAGGAGAAAAGAAAGATCCATGAATTGCCACAAACAATTATAGAGGTTGAAATCTGAAATGAGATGAGAACTAAGTATCTGAACATCACTGTAGATGAAGGTAGAGAACATTTTAGAAAGAGTGGCATATTGGTTTTTTCCAGAATGGGATTTGGCATCAGGCATAGCATTTGACACTATGAGAAGACATGATAATCCCATATTCAACATAGAAGAAGAAGCTACATTTTCCTTGTATGGTCAACCTTCAGCTCCTAATGTGACACAGTAAATATTATCCCCATGCACAAAGAATCCATAAATTGAACAATTGACTACTAGAGTCAGAGGGGACTAATCATAAAAAGAGTATTATACACATGAACTATGGAAGTAGCTACTCTTAGTGTCAATGTATCTCAATTTACCAAACTGATAGTGGAGTCCCTAACTGAGGAGAGGGATAAGTTTAAAATGAAATATAATGACATAGTGGTTGAATATAATGTGAGACAACAAAAGATAGTACAAATGCAATTGGAAATTGCATTATGGAAGGAGAAGTTCCAATCAATGCAACTAGGGTCATCACAAGCTACAATTTTTCCTCCATTATCCCCATAGGAACATGTCCCATATTCTCCAATTCTTTCACCACCTCTAGATCCCACTAATGTTGTACCTCCTATTTATGAGGATGTGCCCATTGCACAATCAGTTCTAGGAACTTTAGATGCATCTCCAAATGAGGAGATCACCATGGGTGATTTAATGGAGAAGCTTAAGACTTTGGAGGAGAGATTCCAACAATATCATGAGTTAATCGATGTAATTAACTTGAAAATTGTTATAGTGGTGCTAGAGAACTTGAAGAAAGGGATTGAGAGGAGATTGATTAGAATTCACTCAAACTATTCTTCCATGTTAAATGCAATAAGGACCTTTGACAAGGACAAGGATATTTCCATACCATTAATGGAAAAAATGATCCCTAGAGCACAAGAATTAAGGGATATGGCCATTGAGTAAAAACATGATGCAAATAAACCTTCAAGAATTGTACCAACCCTTAGGCTTGTGAATGCAATCAAGGAATTTTAAGGGTTGATTGAACCCTTGGAAATAAAAATAGGGAATTATTCAAGGGATTTGATGAGTGGAGCTTTAGTCTACTTCTAGATATCTTAAATTAAAATGGTGAAATTAAACCTTGGCAAGAATGGAAGTATGAAGCAAATAAGGTGATAGCCACTTGAGCTAAATTAATCAATGATGGAGTTGATGTGGAGATGTTGAAAATAAGTACAGATAAGCTCACCCACATAGGAATTGTCCTTGAAGAGTTTGGAAAGGAAGCTAATTAGGTAGTGATAAAGTACACTCCATACAAAAATAAGGAAAATGAAGTTATAACATTTGACTAGCCTTTTGAAGAAGATTTTGAGCTCTAGAAGAGAAAATATGTTCACATCTTGGATGAGTAGGCTGCTACACTAGTGAAATGATGAGTGAAATTTGGATCTTTTGTATGCATGATGCAAGAGCATCTAGTGGTGTAACGGAAATCGTGCATCAACCAAAAATATCTTAACTTTGTTTTAGCTTTTTGTAGATGTTTTTGTATTTCTCGATACCCTTTTCGTCAAATAAGAATTCCCAACTTTTAGAACTACTTTTCTGCTTTTCCTGCTCAACTGCTATTTTTAGCAGGTGTGAATTTGAAGGCTTGAGGAGGAAAAAATTTAGGGGAAGCTTTAGGACAAAAAAAAATCAATTTGGCGAAAGAATCAAATCAAGATCATTCCCAGTTTAAAAGTTATTTAGGTTTTAGTTTCTTATTTTTGCCCTAAAAAATATTTCAAGTCTAGTTTGAGGAACTAAACGGTCTTGTATGGGCCTCAAAATCATCAGAACCAATAGAGCTGGTTGTTAGCGTGTTCTTCACTCTGAGACCTTTCTAACAGTTCAAATGGTTCGTCAAACGGAGTCTCAGATCAAAAGTTACGGCTCTTGGAAGTTGGTGCATTTTGGAAAATGTGCTAATTTTTTAATGTGGTTTTAAAATTTGAATTTCAAATTGTAATTTTCGGCACCAAACCACTAAAACTCAGAATTCAAATGTTTTTTTTCGGCTCCAAACCGAAAAGGAATTATTTATGGGCTATTTTATAATTTTTGGAGTAGGTTTTTGGGGAAAGAGTGCATACTGAGAAAAGGGAACTTCTGTAATTTTTTGTAAGGGAACATATTGTAGAACTCAAGGATTTGGGATCCTTTGCATGTAAGAATTTTATTATTTTGAATACAATAATATTCTATAGTTTTTTTCTATCATATTTTGTGTCTCGGGTTAGCACCCTCATCAATGCATCAATGGAGGTTACAATAGGAGAATACAATACATGGCATGGAACAAGTACAAATTTATAGGCCTTAGATACATTAATGTTTAGATATTGTATCTTCTCCAATTCAAAATTGATGACATGGAATGCAGATGTGGAAGTGCTTTGGTGTATCTCTTCCTTTTATCTTTTATTTTTTCATCTTCAAGTTTTTGAGCACATGGAAAGAGGTGTGTTGCTCATGGAAAGAATAATTTGCACCAAATAAAATGCCTTTCAAAATGTGGGAGAATCTTCATCAATAAATGAGAAATCGATTTTTTTTATGTGAATATATCCCTCAAATTTTGGAAAATATAACTACCTTCGAATGTAAATGTGAATGTCAAATTAAAAAAATGACATGTATACAATTTAGCGTAATGCTTATTTTGCTCCCTTGTTCTTATAAAAGGGAATTCAAGACCAATTGTATGGGGGGTTGTTAGTTGAGTGATCTTAGAGAAATTTGGTAACCAGGTCTAGATAATAGAATATGAGTCTTTTGAATTTTGTAATGGTGAATATGATAACAGTACTATCATATTTTAGATTATAAATGGAAAAATATTCAAGGCCAACATTCTCCACTGTATACTTTGCATAGATTATGAATACAAAGGAATCAAAAATTACTTTTATTCTTCTTCTTTTCTTTCCTTGAATGTTTATTCATTGTTATTACACTTGTTTAAAGAATGAGTTAAATTTGTGTTAACATGAATGAAACTTTATTTGAATGTATCATGGATAACTAAGTATTGTTGGTTAAGTTTCTAGTGTTAATGGTGTAAAGCACCATTGATAGGATTTGTTATGATAGGAATAATGTTGTTAGATGTTTTCAATTATGATATGTAGAACTCTCCACCCTAGGATAAGGCACCAGTCATGTTATGTTATAGTTTCTTATATATTTCATAGCAACAACATTCAAAATTATTTTTCCTCTCCATTTTCTATGTGAATGTATGTCGAGTTGATTTGTAATATTTTCTCATGCTTTACTAAGATTTTGTCACAAGGATTAGCCAGATCTTTAAGGTTTTTCATCTATTGAGCAATTAAAGGAGAATTATCTATTCGAATTACAATGTATATGATAATAGGAACAAGAGTATCTAAAAATACATTTTAGATATCACCCTCCCCAATTCTACAAAGCCCAAAATGTAGAGGGAAAACATAGAATGCTTTCACCTGTTTGTTGGCTAATCCCTCAAGGTTATTGAAAATTAATTTGGTAAATTCAAAGATAACTAATGAGATAGAGTTTGGTTCATTAAACATAAGCAACAAGTTGTATGTGTAGATGAATATTTTGAATCTGGGCATTCTAAAGATGTTTAAAGTGGAGAATTTATTGTTAGAAGGAGATCCTTGCTAAATGTTATGAAAGATTTATTTTAAAGAAAAAACTTATTTCACACAAGGTGAAAATGTGAAGGTAAGGTTTTGTAATTTAAATCATTGATAGTGGTATCACTAATAATCTTGTTTCAAGGGAGATCATTCAAAAAATATTGTTGGAGAGAAGAACACATCCATATCCATATTGGATTGCATGGTTGCAGAAGGACCATCTAGAAATTTGATGAATGCACAAGTTCTACTAAAGTTTAAGATTAGGAATTACCATGATGAAGTATTGTGTGACATAACACCTATGGATGCTCATAATATTTTATTTGGGAGGCCATGGAAATTTGATCAATGTGTAGTATACGAATAAAATGACAAGACTTATTCCCTAATAAAGGATGGAGTTCACCCCAAATTGAAGCTCGCAAAATAAGTGGAAGAAAAAGTATACAGTAGCACAAGAATATTTTTATTTGATGGTAAAATATTTTTGGATGGTATGAAGCATGAGAATATGGAAATTTATGTATGTTGAAGATCTGAAGGTGCGCTTAAAAGGGTTTCTTGCTGAAGCTTTCTAGTATGTTGTTTGAAAGTTTCAGAGGTTCGCATCAAGTTTTGTGGAAGTTATGAAGATTTTTGTTCCTATAGTTATTCAGTTTCTGTAGATGGTGTTCTTGGTTGAAGTGGATTAAATTCTGGTAATTTCATGTGTTGCACATGTACCTGTGACATCAATGGATGAGTCTAGATTGTTCTCTATGCTTTTTGTATGTCTGTATTGATTAGAGTGTTTTTGATCCAATATTTTTCTGATGTGTGCTTGAGTTTTCACATTCTTGGCTGACATGATGATGCTAGCATGTTGTGGATCCATGAGGATTAATATTTTATTGTTTGGAATGCTTGGAGGTGATTTTTTGGGTTCTCACTATGTTGTGACCAACTTGTGTTGGTGCACATTATAATTTATTCATGTATTGAGGCCGACCGATGTAATTTATTCTTTATTTGTGGCTGACTGAATAGTGGATGTAAATCCGTGTAGCGGATATATATATGAGATTGTTTTCCTCATTTAGAGGGAAAGTTCTCAAGTGTACAAGTGTTATACATGTGTGAATAAAGGTTAGATCATTCAGAGCAGAGCAGAGTGTGGAAGAGATTGAGCAAAGGGTGGAAGATTTTGTAGAAGTTTTTGTGCACCTAACTAGAATTGTAATTAAGCTTTTGTAGAAGCTAATTTCTCAGTTCAACTTCATCAGATGGATTTAATCTAATTACTATATGTAAGGCAATGAGCCTTTACTTTGAGTAGTTTTCTCTAAGTAGTGTGCTTGAATGCAAGTGCATTCCTTTTTATTCTTCATTATACTTCTAACAGGGTATAATCTTGTGGAATAACATCCACCATGGTTTTTCCCCTAATAGGGTTTCCATGTATAAAATCTTGGTGTTCATGTGTCTCTGATATGTTCTTGGTTTAATGCTTGCATGGTTAATTATCAGATCTATGATATAAGGTTGATTAATGTTGTATAAGTTTGATTTTGGTAACAATGGATTCACCCACTCTCTCAATTGTCTATCCTTGTTTTTCCATCACTTGGTATCATAACTAGTTCCTCTGAAGAAGCTTAACAATTTGAGGTGATCCTAGATGGAATAATTCCAAAAGGATAGCACTAGATTCGATGGTACAAACTATTCTCTATGGAAAGTCAGGATGGAGTGTCATTTGAAGTGCATTGGTGAACCTTTCTAGCAGATGACACAAAGTGCATATACTATTCCTCAGAATGGTTCTTCATCTAAAGATGAAATCAAACAAGAAAAAATTAATACCAGAGCAGTAGAAACATTGGTGAGTACTTTAATAGATTCAAATATGACAAATGTGTTAGGATTGAAGACTATATACCAGATTTGGAAAATACTGGAAACATTCTAAGAAGTAGATGCACTAGTGAAAAGTGCTAAGCTACAAAGTCTAAAAGGAAAATGGGAGAGCTTGAAGATGAGTGAAGATGAAAACATCTTTTTCTTCTTGTAAAAGATAAATGAGTTAGTGATGGACATTAGATGTGTTGGTGGAACTTTGGATTATGGTGACATTATGGCTAAGATACTTAGATTTGTGCCCCCTTCCTACAAGACAAAATATGCTATTGATGAACTCAGGACAGTGAAAAATATCACAAACTACATGTTGATTGGAAAACTTGTTGCATTTATATTGAGTGAATTTGGTGATTCTACTCCTAAGACTGAATCTTCCTTCAAGACTACTGTATCCAGGAAAAGCAACCAAAGATATGATTCAAGAGAAAGTTCCAAGAGAACATTCAAGTATGAAGATGAGATGAAGCAAATTGAAGATGAAGAAAAGGAATTGGAAGAACTGGAAGCATTGATTGTGAAAAGAGAATCAAGAGGTCATGGTAAGTAGAAATGAAAGTTACCTATTAAATGTTTTTCTTGTAGTAAGATAGGTCATTTTGCATCTAGGTGTCCTGAAAAAGTTTCGAAGTACAAACCTAAGAACACTAGATTTGAAAGAAAGTGCTATTATACTAGAGAAGGTGTAACTGATGAAGAATCTGATAAAGAAACTAGAAATGAAGATGAATGGGTATTTATTTCTATCAAAGAAAATGGCCAGGTGTCCACTGAATCTGCTAGTAATGTGAATGTTGAGAAAGCTCTTGCAACAAAATTTGAAGAAAAATATGAGTGGGTAATTGATAGAGGATTCTCACATCATATGACTGGTGACAAAATCAAGTTTGTAAGCTTAGAAAACTATGATGGTGGTGTTGCAAGATTCAAAGAAAACACTCCTAGTGTGATTCGTGGCAAAGGAACTATTTATTTTCATGGTAAGCACAATACTAATGATGTTCTTTATGTAGAAGGCTTAAAGCATAACTTGTTGAGTGTTGGACAGATGGTAGAAAAGGGTTAAAATCTGCAATTCAAGGATGGTAAGTGTAAAATAAGGGGAAGTTTAGAAAATATGATTTCTCCAGGAAGAAAGACAAAAGGTAATATCTTTCATTTGAGTGTTTCTAGTGAAAGTTTTTTGATTGCTCAAATTGATGTAAGCTCATTATGGCATAGGAGGTTATGTCATGTGAACTTTGATAACATTATCAAGATAGGCACTAGTCAAGAAGTTAGAGATCTCCCTAAGTTAGTGAAGCCTACTAAAACTATGTGCAAGGAATATCAGAAGGGAAAGCAAACAAGAAATTATTTTTAGAGAAAAAAATATAGCTCTAATGGAGTATTGGATTTGATACATACTGATCTATGCGGTCCTTCTACAATTAGAAGCCTACAAGGTGAAAGGTATTTTATGTTGCTCATTGATGATTATTCTAGAATGATATGGGTCACTTTCTTAAGAGAAAAACATGAAGCATTACAAAAGTTCAAAAGTTTCAAAGCTATGGAAAATAATAAGAAAGTCAAAGGATCAAATGTCTAAGGTTAGACGGAGGTGGTGAATTCACTTTGCGGGAATTAAATTCTTTTTGTGAAGAGCATGGAATCCAGAGACAACTATCTACTCCCCAGACTCCTCATCAGAATGGAGCTGTTGAAAGGAAGAACAAAACCATGCTAGACACTGCTAGAACCATGATGTTGGAAGAAACTGTTCTGCATTTCTACTCAAGAGAAGCTATAAGTACGATTGTGTACATTAATAGGGTGAATGTCAATAGTAATTCTAATAATACATCTTTTGAGCTATGGTTTGGTTACAAGCCTACTATTAAGTATTTCAAAAAATTTGGAAGTAAATTCTATATCAAGAGAGATGATGATATAGGAAAGTTTGATGCTATAAGTGATGAAGGAATCTTTCAAGGATACTATACTAAAAGAAAATCTTACCGGTGCTTTAATAAAATGTTGAAGAAAATGGTTGAAAGTGCAAATGTCAAATTTGATGAAGATATTGGCAAATCATCCAGATCTAGTGGTTATGATTCAGATGATCAACATGATAGTGCAAACACTAAGAATAATATTCACACACCTAATCAACTTCAAATTGTTCTAGTGAACCAAGGAAATCAGGAATCAAAAACTAACAGAAGTACACAAGAACAAGAGGTAACATAAAATCTCAAAACTCCTAAATCTATAAGGAAAAATCATTTTGATAGTCAGATCATAGGAGACAAGAGCAAAGGTGTGAAAACTAGAAGAATAATCCTAGAAGAGTATTGTCTAATTTCTAAAGCTGAGCCTAGAAATATAAATGAAGCATGCAAGGATGAAAATTGGATGGAAGAAATGAACGAAGAAATAATGCAGATATAGAAAAATGATACATGTGATCTTGATCCTAGACCTCAAAACAAAAATGTGATTGGAACCAAGTGGGTGTTCCGGAATAAGCTAAATGGACAAGGTGATGTGGTCAAAAACAAAGAAAGATTGGTTTGCAAATGATACTCATAGATGGAAGGCATTGATTTTGAAGAAAAAAATTCTCTTGTTGCTAGAATTGAAGCTGTAAGATTATTTCTTTCTTATGCAAACTTTCAAGAATTACAAAGTTTATCAGATGGATGTGAAGTCAACATTTCTGAATGGTGAACTAGAAAAAGTTTATGTTGAACAACCAGATAGATTTCAGTTGACTGATGAAAAGGACATGGTATGCCAATTGAAGAAAGCTCTTTATGGACTTAAGCAATCCCCTAGAGCTTGGTATGCTAGGTTGGATAAATACTTGTTGAAACTTGGATTCAATAAAGGTACTATTGACAACAATTTGTATTTCAAGTTGGATCATAACAAAGAACTTATCATTGAAGTCTTTGTTGATGATATTAATTTTGAAGGTGATGATTATTTATGTACGAATTTTTTTGATGAAATGAAAATTTAATTTGAAATTTCAATGATAGGAGAGCCGAAATTATTTTTAGGATTTCAAATCACTCAATTGGATAATGTAATCTTTATATCTCAGTCTAAGTATGTGAAAGATTTACTAAAAAAATTTGGCATGGAAGATTCAAAGCTAGTTGGTACACCTATGGTGACCGGATGCAAACTCATATAGAATGATGATTCTCCTAAAGAAAATCAGACAAGATAGAGGTCAATGATTGGTGGATTACTCCACTTGACTCAAACTAGGTCAGATATAATGAATTTTGTATGCGTGGTTGCTAGATTTCAAGTTGATCCTAAAGAGTCCCATGTGACTACTATGAAAATAATTTTTAGATATCTGAAAGGGATAGTTGATCTTGGTCTTTGGTATCCTAAGTATGATGATCTTACTCTAAGTGCTTTTAATAATGTTGATTGGGCAGGAGATGTAGATGAAAAGAAGAGTACCAGTGGTGGTGCATTCTTCTTAGAAAAGAAGTTGGCATCTTGGCTAAGCAAAATGCAAAACTCAATTTTATTATCTACTGTTGAGGAAAAATACATTATTGTTGCAAACAGTTGTACCCAGGTATTGTGGATGAAGAAAATGTTGAGATATGCCAAAATTGAGTATGAAGAACCCATTGCTATATTCTGTGACAATTCAAGTTCCATTAACATTTCTAAGAATCCAGTGTTGCATTCAAAGAAAAAGCATATATCCATCAAGTATCAATTTTTGAGAGACAAAATAAGTAACAAAGAAGTTAGACTTGAGTACATACCTACCAAAGAGAAAATTGTAGATATCTGTACCAAGCCATTTCCTAAGGATACTTTTTAGTACCTGAGTGGAAAGTTAGGGGTGATTTTCCCTCCTGATCAGAACTAAGATGCAGGTACTTGCATCACTCTATGAATTCATAGCCATATCTTATTCTGGATTGATTTTGTGGTGGCTACTACTCAAGGGGAGTAGTCAGATGATTCAAATATGTGATTAGAGCATGTGTACATTTTCCATTGATTTCAAATGGGGAGAAAAAAAATGTGAAAAATGAGGAAGAGAAAAGAAATGAAGGGAACAGGAAAGAGTGCATAATCTCAGGAGGAGATTGTTGAAGAAGAGCTAGTTGGGTTGATGGTATTATTTTTCACATCATGTGTTGCCATCAATACCAAAGGGGCATATTGTTAGATGTTATGGTTGTCATTGATGTCAACACTATTAGTATTAAAATCTGGTTAAGGTTCTATATGTTGACGATATTGAGAAAATTGTAAAAATATAAGTATAGGAAGCCAGTAGAGCTGAGAAGGTCAGAATGTTGGAAAGTTTTGTATGTTGAAGATCTAAAGGTGCACTTCAAAGGGTTTGTTTTTGAAGCTTTCTAGTATGTTTTTCAGAAGTTTCAAAGGTTCACATCAAGTTTTGTGGAAGTTATGAAGATCTGTGTTCCTACAACTATTAAGTTTCTATAGATGGTGTTCTTGGATGAAGTAGATAAAATTTTGGTAATTTCATGTGTTGGACATGTAAATTTGATGTTCATGGATGAGTCTAGATCGCACTCTATCCTTTATGTATGTTTGCATTGATTGGAGTGTTTGTGATCTAATATTTTTCTGATGTGTGCTTGAGTTTTCATGTTCTTGGCTGACATAATGATGCTAGCATGTTACGGATCCATGAGGATTAATATTTTATTGTTTGGAATGTTTGGACATGTTTGTTTGGGTCCAGACTATGTTGTGACCAACTTGTGTTGGTGTGCATTATAATTTATTCATGTATTGAGGCCGACCGATGTATTTTATTCTTTATTTGTGGCTAACTAAATAGTGGATGTAAATTCGTGTAGTGGATATATATATGAGATTGTTTTCCTCATTTGGAGGGAAAGTGCTCAAGTGTACAAGTGTTAAACATGTGTGAATAAAGGTCAGATCATTCGGAGCAAAGAAGAGTGTGGAAGAGTTTGTAGAAGTTTTTGTGCGCCTAACCAAAACTATAATTAGGCTTTTGTAGAAGCTAATTTATCAGTTCAACTTCATCAGATGGATTTAATTTTACTAATATATGTAAGGAATTGATCCTTCCCTTTGAGCAGTGTGCTCTAGGTAGTGCACCTGAATGCAAGTGCATTCCTTTTTATTATTCATTATACTTCTAACAGGGTATAATCCTGTGGACTAAAATCCACCATGGTTTTTCCCCTAACAGGGTTTCCAAGTATAAAATCTTGGTGCTCATGTGTCTCTGATATGTTGTTGATTTAATGCTTGTATTGTTAATTATCAGATCTATGATATAAGTTTGATTAATGTTGTATAAGTTTGATTTTGCTAACAATTGATTCACCCCCCCTCTCAGTTGTCTATCCTTGTTTTTCCAACACAAAGTGTCCATATATAGAGGATAGTTTTAAACAAGAAGAAGATAAAAAAAAAAAAAAATGGTTTATCAAAAAAAAAAAATTTTGGAAAGAAGAAGAAGAGTTTTCATATCAATGAAGAAAGTGAAGCATATGATCCTAGTGATAGTTCAAAATAGGATCAATACTATGCCCTTGTAATGAGAGAACACATAAAAGAATTTATATTTATGGCTAAAGAAACTAAAGATCAAAAAGATACACAGTTTGAGGACTTACATGAAGAAGAAGAGGAAGTGATTGTTGATCTTAAGGGAGAATTAATTAGTGCTCTTAAATACCTTGATGAGTTAAGAGATAAATATGATGATATCAAGAAGGAAAAAAAAGAAACTAAAAAGAAATGGTCAAAAGGAATCTGATAGAGTAACTCAAGAACTTGAGGAATCAAATAAGGTGATAGTTTGTTAGAAAGTTCATGTAGAAGAGCTCAAAAGAGTTGAGGATATTATGCAAATAAAACTACAATCTAAGATGGATAGCTGCATGAAACATGAATCAAAAATAGATAATTTAAGAAAAGAATTGGAGAAGGCTAATGAGTAATTCAATAGGGACTTGAAATTAAAAATTGGTACTAATATGCTTAATGAATTGTTGAGTACACAAAATCCAACCAAAAATGAGAAATTAGGTCTAGGACTTGAGAAAGGAAAGAAATCCTTTATTGATACCTCTGCAAAGCTCTATGAAAGATTCAAAGCAGAAGAAAAATCAGCCCCAAGTGGAGAAAAATATCAAAAAGAGGATGCCCCTAAAGATGAAGAAAAATCTGATATAGAAAAGAAATCGGTCAAAGTCAAGGAGGACAACTAGATAGTTCCTGATCAACAAAAGAAGATGTAGAACATAAAAAAGGTAGACAATGATGGATTCACAAGAGTACACTATCCAAGGAGGCCTAGACAAAGAAGATCACCTCATCCAGTTGAAGGAAACTCCATGACTGGGTACTCATCATATTTCAATGGGTATTGCTATAGTTGTAACAATTTTGGTCATAGGGCTAGAGAATGTAGAATCATTCCAAGGAATAATACAAATTTTATAAGAAAGAATCCATTTTCTCCCTTGGTTGATATGAATATAATCTATTTTAATTGCAAAAAAATTCATTATATAGATTAGAAACTATAGAGCAAGATTTATAGGACCAAATGTGAAAATTGAGAAGAATAAATCCTCACTTGCTAAAGAAGAAAAAGGAAATAAGACTTATGAGATAGAAGAAAAGAAAATTGAGAATAAGCTTAAGAAGGTATGGAAGGAGAAAGAGTGGGATTCTTGTGCCATAGTCTATGATTTCCCAAATGCCATTACATGCAAAGGAACAAGATCTGTGGGTCATTGATAGTGGCTACTCCAAGCACATGACTAGAGATAAAAATAAATTCATCAAACTTGAAATGAGAAAAGGAGGTTCAGTAAGCCTTGGTGATAATATTGTTGTCAAGATTCGTGGTAAAGGAATTCTTAGCATAGATGGGAAGAAAAAAAATAAAGATGTTCTCTATGTGGAAGGTCTAAAACATAATCTTCTTAGTGTTAGCTATATGTGTGAAAATGGATACAAAGTTGTATTTGATTATGAAGGTTGTAAGATAAGATTGAATGGTAAAACCATTGCTAAAGGGATAAGGACTGATAGTAATCTCTATAATTTATGTGAAGTGGAAGGCCAAACATTTCTAATCAATTAAGCAGATGAAATTTGGTTGTGGCATAAAAGACTAGGACATGTAAATTTTGACAACATGGTGAAAATAAGTTCAAAAGGCCTGGTAAGAAACATGCCTAAGATTGCAAATCCTGAAAATATCAAATACCAAGGATGTCAACAAAGAAAGAAAACAAAGTTTAAGTTTCCCACAAATGATTATTTAACTACAAAACCCTTGGAGATAATTCATACAGGTCTATGTGGTCCAATGAGGACAAAGGAATTTCAAGGAGAAAGAAATTTTATGTTGTTGATTGATGATTATACCAGAATGGCATATGTCACATTTTTGAAGGAGAAGGCTGGGGCATTTGAATTATTTAAGGGTTATTAGAAGCTCACTAGTAAAAAATGAGATAGGGAGAAGAATAAAATGCCTCAGATCAGACAAAGGTGGAGAATTTATGTCAAGTGAATTCATGGAATATTGTGAAGATCATGGAATTAAACACCAGTATTCAGCCCCAAGAACACCACAAAAAAATGGTGTAGTATAGAGAAGAACTAGGATTGTGAAGGAGATGGCTAGAGCCATGTTGAATGAGGAAAACTTGATAGATAAATTTTGGAAAGAAGGAATAAAACTATTTTATACATTCAAAATAGAGCTCTTATTAGATTCAATAGTTGTAGAATTCCATATGAACTATGGTTTGGTAGGCCTAGATCAGTCAAGAATTTCAAATTATTTGGAAGTAAATGCTATATCAAAAGAGATGTTGATGATTTGGGAAGTTTTGAGTGAAGATGTGATGAAGGGATATTTTTGGGATATTCATCTCAAAGAAAAGATTATAAATGTTACAATAAGATGCTGCATAAAATTGTAGAGAGTGTACATGTCAAGGTTGATGAAAGTGCAAATCAAGGTTAGCCTAGCATAAACAATCTTGAAAGTGAGTCAGATGAGAATGACATAGGTGGACAAGTTGAGGAAGAGAAACAAGAAGAGAATGAGCAAGAGGTTTAACGTGCTCCTGCAAGATATGTGCAAAAACATCATCCTACAGATCAGATAATAGGAGACAATAATGAAGGTGTGCAAACTAGAAGAAGACTTGCAAAGAATAAGGAAAAAGTGGATTTTTCCCTCTTATCTTGGATTGAACCAAGAAGATTTGTTGAATTCATAGAAGAGGAGTTAAATTAGATTGAAAAGAACAAAACATGGGAACTGGTTCCTAGGCCCTTGAACAAAAATGTAATTGGAACCAAGTAGGTTTTCAGAAACAAGCTGAATGAAGATGGAGTTGTGGTCAGAAACAAAGCCAAATCAGTATGCAAAGGATATGCTCAAGTAGAAGGTATTGATTTTGAAAAAACATTTTCTTAGTTGCAAGATTAGAAGCTATTAGGATGTTTCTAGAATTTTTTGTGTATAAGGGCTTTAAAGTATATCAAATGGATGTCAAATTTGCATTTCTAAATGGAAACCTTGAAACTAAAGTATACATTGAGAAATGAGAAGGCTTTCAATTTTCAGAGAATGGTGAGTATGTCTGCAAATTATGAAAATAAATATATGGTTTAAAGCAAGCACCGAGGGCTTGGTATTGAAAATTGGATCAATATCTATAACAACAAGGATTCGAAAGGGGTTGTGCTGATAGAAATTTGTATCTCAAATCTATAGGTATGCATATGATCATCGTTGTAGTATATGCATACAGAATTATATTTGGTGGTAGCAATGATCTAATGTGAAAAATATTTGCTACAACCATGCAAGATGAGTTTGAAATATCCATGCTAGGAGAACTCAATTTATTTCTTGGTTTAAAAATTACACAAGTTGATAAAGATTTATTTATATCACAAACTAAGTATGCAAAAGCAATGCTTAAAATTTTTTGCATGGAGGATTATAAACTAGTTAGTATGCCCATGATTACAAGTTGCAAACTGAGCAAATTAGACTACATATAGATCTATGATTGGAAGTCTACTATATTTAACTGCATCTATGCCTAATATAATGTAAGTGGTTTGTATGGTAGCTAGGTTTTAGGAAGAACTTAAGGAATCACATGTCAATGTAGTCAAGAGAATATTTAGAAACATCAAAAGTACTATTGACTATGGTTTATAGTATCCCAAATGTAATGATTTCTCTTTAACAACATATACAGATGTATATTGGATAGGAAGTGTAGATGACAGGAAGAGTACAAGTGGTTGAATGTTCTTCCTAGGGAATAAATTGGTTTCTCAGATAAACAAAAAGAAAGAGTCTATTCCTCTTTCTACTGCAGAAGAAAATTATGTTGTAGCTACATGTTGTACTTAGGTTTTATGGATGCAGTAGACATTAAAATATCTCAAAGTGGAATACAAAGATCTTATCTCCATTCTTTGTGACAATTCAAGTGCCATCAATATCTCAAAGAATCCAGTGATGCACTCCAAAACCAAGCATATCTCCATCAAGTATCACTTCATTTGAGAAAAGGTTGTAGATAAGGAAGTCAACAAGGAGTATGTTCCTACCAAGGAACAAGTGGTTGACATATTTACCAAACCTCTTCCTACAGAGCAGTTTGCATACCTAAGGAAAAACTTGGGAGTAGTTTCTCCCAACTCATATCAGTAAACTCTAGTGATAGGGCATGTATCCAAGGGGAGATTCATTGATTAGTTATTCCACCTTGGTTAAGAATAATGTGATCAAGTCATGTAAAATATTATCTTACAAATCTATAATGACTTGATGGTTGCAGATTTAAAAATTGGAGCATTTCCTTTGGGGTAGTGTACCCTTTGCCATTGATGTCAAAGGGGGAGCCTACTAAGAAGAGAAAATATGTATGTCATAGGGGGATTTGTAGTGTAACATTGTGTTAATCAAATTGGTGCAGACCTTCAATGGTGACTGATCGAGTAGTTAAAATTTTTCCATCAATGCCAAAGGGGGATATTGTTGGCATATAGTTGTTATTGATGTCAAAACGAAAATAAAGAAAAGGAGTTCAACAGAGAATGTATGTGAGTGAAAATCTAATGTGATATCTAATATGGGTTTTTTGGGAGGATTCCAGAATGATATCTTACAGATTTGGAGGTCACAGTATGTGACAAGAAATGAATTATATTCACCTTCAGTTGTTTTAGGGTTTATCAGTTAAACCCTAATGTGCTTGCAACCATGGTGTTGTGAGCAACTGATCTTTTTCAATTATTGACCTAGTATCGATAGTTATCGGTTGCATTAGTTGAAACTTATGGCTATCATCTCATAGAGGTGACCAACCCCTCTGTCTAGCGCTCAAGGTTTCACATATCTTGTGGGTCAGTGTGACAGTTCTATATTGGTGGGACTCACCCATGGGTCTCTCTGACAACTCTATCTCCTTGTTGTTGGCAGAATACTAGTGCATCACCAGAAGTCAAGAAGATGTATCAACAATGAACTGATGACTTTCTCATTGGTGTGACCATGCATGACCAGCGAGAGTTAGGAAGAAGTCTCAGTGATGGAGCAACAAGGAGTTTGGAAGAATTATCTATGTCAGTGTTATCAGTGGGACTTATGATTTTTTTCCCTGACGCAATGATACATGAAGGATACTTGGTGGGACCTAGTAGCAATGAAGACATTCAAAAGGTGGCTAACATTGGAAGAATGTGCCATATGCTGACAAGTGGAAATAAATGATTGATCATTGTGGTAATTCAAATCCTCATTATGAATTGCATGTTGGTGATTTGAACTGGTGGACCCCACCTTCGTATGGTGTTCATCAATGTAACATACTTTCATCAATAGGAATCTTAAGGTAGTTCCTATGATGCAACGATGACCTCCCCATAGTTTTGACAGTGTGATATCACTAGGACTGTGGAGCCATTCCCAATGATGTGGTGATGGGAGAATATGATGTCAACTATGGGACCCAGTGAGGTGGACATGGAACTAAGACCTAGTAAGATGAGAATGGCATGCAGTTTGAGAGCGAATGTTAGGATGACACATGGAAGAAATAAAAAATGGACAGTGGCATGTGGTGAAACAATGGTGATGGACGACAGTGACTGAAAAGTATAGGTGGCGATTGATGATTGATCGATGTGCTAATTCAAATCACTATTGTGAATTAGGTGGTGATGACATGGATGACATGTATGTTGTGGGACTGATTAGATAACATTACAAGCACTTTGGTATGACCTTGATCTATCGGTGGGAGTCTGAAAGATGTTTGAGTGATAGAGTGACAAGGTAAGTGAATACTACAAGATCAACGATGGTGATTTGAATGACCTCTTATCTAATGATTAGGGTTTAAAGGTGCCTAGATGAATAGAGATCCAATGGATCAAGGCATGAAGAAAGAGATTGACAACTAGAAGTCAAATGCAAAGATCTGAATCAGCTAACTCTGTGTGAATAGGGTTTTCAATTTGGTAACCGACAATGAACACAAACCGATCGCTCTACTACCCAAGTGAATAATTAATAAGGGTGATCCAATCTACTAAGTTGTGGAAAAGATGAGTCATGATCAATCAAGATCAAATTTGATTGAATGAATAGAAATAGGCATTAACTGCGTATAAGATTTTGAGGTCAGACATAGAGCTAAATTTGGTAAATTTTCTATAACAAAATTGAATTATGTGCAGCTTGATGTGAGATATCAATATCTAGTAAACTTGATTGAATTTTCTCATTAATGAACTAAACATTGTGTGTGTGGCTCGATGAACTGATAACTTACCAAAGAAGGAAACAAGTGAAAAATGATAACTGAGACCTTGATACGTATGAGCAGAAAGTAGAGTATGATTGAGATAAGTGACAAGGGTGTCTGAATGTAGAAGAAGGTGAACTATAATAGAAAGTTAAAAAAATTAACATACATGAATCTGATTATAGTGGTGTGAGAGTAAACAAAGAGAAAGCCTATAAAGTAAATTGATACATTATAGGTTGAGTAGAATCATTTTATGTATAGTTAATTGTGAAACTATGTATGAGGTTGTAGCCTTCATTTACATTGAGTTGTAGCTTAGATCAGGGTGTTGTAGCATCCTTGAAGTTGCTGCTTCAAAAATAGGGAGTTGAAGTTTCCTTGAGGTTGTAGCCCTTAAAACTTGTAACTAAAGTTTGATGCTTGTGAGGTTGGATTAGGACACTAGTTCCTAGCAGCATTTCTCACTATGGTTTTTCCCATCTTGGGTTTTCCACATATATCTGGTGTTATGTGTTGATCTCTCTTGTGCTTGTGATTATTATATCTATTAGTATTTCAATCTACACATTTGAATTTAAGGGTGAATTCACATCAGTTTTTAAGAGATATAATTTTTAATATCTACTAATTCACCCCCCCTCTCTGTAGATCATTGTGTTCTAACAAGGGGATAGAAAGGAGTTTAAGTGGACTACATGATAAGCCAAGAGTTACGATATGTTGATGAGTAAGGCCATAAATAAATTTGTTTAGGAACTTCTATATTGTAATAATGTATTCTCAATAGATTGTGATGCTAGTGGTAATAGAAGTTATTTTGAGTCAAGAAGGTAAGCATGTTGCCTATTTTAGTAAGAATCTTAGTGATGCTAGGAAAAATTATTTTATCTATGATTAGGAGTTTTATGCTATAGTTGAAGATTTGAAGAAATGGAGACACTATTTACTTTCAAAAGTGTTTGTTATCTATATTGATCATCAAGCTTTATAGTATCTTAATAGTCAATGAAAGTTAAATCTAAGGGACTTAAAATGGTGTTACATCCCAAATTGTGAGGTTACTATTTACTAGTAGAAATGAATGTAATGTGAAATATGGAGATGCTTGTACCTTGATATCAATGTGTATGTTATCTCATTTGATGTTGTTTCATTTGATGTTATTTCAATTGATGTAATTCATGGTAAAATACTACATATATGTGAATAGGAGGATAATGAATCTTGCTTTTCAAATTTGATATGTTTAAGTACTACAAAATTTATGAACAAGTAACTGTTGTGGTTTTGTGGCAAAGGATGCCGGAATAGGAACCATTCCTCCAGACAGAGGGGAAACATCACACATGAGAGGAGCTTGGTTGGGTAACTGGTAAAGTGAACTATTCAAGCATACACACAGTCACCTTAGACTGAGTAAACCAAGTTAGTTTTGTATGAGTATAGGGTAAGTCATCCATAGCTTGTATGTCTTGCAAGTAGAGGTCTTGACTACTTTTGTGTGTGAAGTTTATCCTTGTGCTTGATTGTGAGATTATGATCATCATGGTGGTATCATGTTTGGATGTGAACATCAGAAGTATGCATATAAACACATGTATAGTATATATACATAGCCGTAAGTATAAACATATCGATACACGCGTAATTGGCTAATGGACCTGCCATATGGATGTGTCAATATGTTGTATGTACATATACGTGTACATAGAGGATTATACTGTAGTGCATATATGTTTATCAGCATACATCTTATAAAGTGGAAATATTTTATATTTTCCTTGGAATTTATATATACACATATACATAAATATATATATTGAAAGTATGCTAACTGGCTCGCAGTATATATATATATATATATATATATAATTGACAATTATATATGTATATGTATATATATTTATATTTGCTAAATATATGTAATTATATATAATATTATTATAGTTATATTAAAAAATATATATATTCAATACTTGGGTATTTAAATATTTATATGTTTAATATTTAAAAGAACTAAAGTAATATTTATATAATCAAATATATAAATGTATTTAGCTAAATATTTTAAAACTCTTAAGTGTAAAATTAAAAGATTTAAATATTTTTACTTAGAGTAAATATTTATAGTGAATTTTGGAGAAATAATATTATATTTATATTTGGAAATAAAAGACTTATCACTTTAAGTCATTTGGTGAATATCGAATAAATTTTACCATGGGAAATAAACTATGATCTACATTTGAAATAATTGGAATTCTTTTCATCATGATAAGCTGAGAATAAAACGCCAACTTCAAATATTTTAGAAATCGATATAGTTGGAACTTTTGTAAAGGAAAATGATTTTCTCTAAAAATTTTAAAGAGCTTTTCCATGAAAATATGGTGTTGGAAGAAGAACACATGAATTCGTCTAGGAGAAAATGTCAAACTTGTTGAGAAATAGGGCAATGCAACCTGTAAAAGATGAGGTGTTTTGAGTATTGCCAAGATGAATTATTTGAAAGATGAATCATTTTTCTAATGGCACCATTATTTGCAAGTTTCCTATAGGTGGTGATTTTATCTTTAAGCCATGTGTGGAGTTGAAGTTTTCTTGTTTTGCTGGCTAAAACAGATGTTGAATCACTTCTAAATTTGATGACTAAGGTCTAGAAAATCCGCCATATTGCTTCTTGACCGATTATGGGCACTATCTGTCCAATCTCATGCCTTACATTGAGGAATTTAAGCTTATAAAGAGGATGCCCAACCTTTGTTGAAGAACACAATTTACATTTGACAATTATACAATATAGCATTGAGAAAACTGAGGAAGGTTTTGATTTGTCAATTACTCCATATTCCTAAATACGAATTTGCTGTAATATCCATTTTGATAGTAATCATTGTTCAGTGATTCTGAGCTTTCGAGAAAAGCAAAGAGATTAGAATCTGAGTAGGATATCTAGGAGAGTGAATTCCTTCAGGGGAAAATAATAGAGGAGTTGTTACCAGTTGGAATATTTCACCATCAATCCAGGAGCTGCTACTAGTTGAATTTAGGAGCATACAAAGAGTAGCAAGAAGGACAGGCTTGGAGAAATAGACATGGGGAAAATCTTCTTAAATATTTCAGTTTTGAAAGTAGAAGAAATCATTGTGTTTGCCTTTTTGCATTGACTGAATTATGCATAGGATGATCTAATCAGTGAAAGAGAATTATGTTTCTATTTATAATTGCATTGACTAGAGGGAATGTCTTGACTGCATAATAACTATAAGTGAAAAGGGAAACTGTTGTTCTTACTTTGTTTAAGAATGGAATTTTTAAGTATAAGGGATTAAAGAATGAATGGGAATAAGATGGATTGCATTTTGTATGTGTGTAGCCTATACTGTATGATCTCCATAGAAGGAGAATATGTGTGAAGTAGATACTAGACACTAGGAAGAAATGAAGATAGTGGTCTAGTAAGGTCTTTTCAGCTTAAGTTGTAGGGATAACTAAGGTAAGCTAAAAGTACTCCTAGGATAAAGATTTGGGTATGTGCAGGATCATCATGGAAAAAATAGGCCCTTAAGTGGCAATAAAAAGACAGAAAATTAGAGTTAGACAACTTGACGTAAAAATTTGAATAAGTTATCTATATTATTTTTAAAAAATGTAAAAATAGAATCTATAGAAAATTGAATGTAGTTTCTAAGCTACTATACCTTTATTTAAAAAAAAAAAACTATTTGGTGAAAATTTGAAATTTCATTGCAGTAGTATTTAAATTTTAGTGTAAAAATAAGAAGTAGGTGTCTATCTGACCACCCTAACCACAATAGATGATAATATTTTTTAATAATATTTTAGATATAAGTAGAGGACTCATGTCACGATGTGATGCATATTGTTTTATAATTTTTTTCCAAGTAAAAAATTAATTATGAATTTTTTATTACAACTTTTTTAAAATATAAAAGCTCGTTTGTCTAACCACCTTAACTTGGTCAAATATTCATGAAATTCAATTTATTTTTTTAATCCTATAGTATGCAAAGCATAGAATGTGACGCATGTTTCAGATTCAAAAAATGTGATACCATTTGAAATTTATAGATGTTTTTCAATCAGGACTTTATTCGTAATTTTAATAGAAAATGAATAATAATTATTTATTAAATTCAAAGTAAAACATAATTTATATTGGTGGAAAGCTGAGAATCTCCTTTAAAAACCGTTTTCATTTCATCAATTTTTGGTAAAAAAAAAGTCGTTAGCCACATGGGCCATCATATGGCTTACATATCACCACTTTTTGGCCCATCATGATCCTGCACATACCCATTTCCTGATAGGAGGAATTGTATAGACACTTGTAGACTGTTTCATTTCTAAGTAGATTGTTTGAAGGTAGGTCGTCTGAAACAAGATATACCTACCTTACATAACTATTTGAAGTAGAATGTCTAAAGGTAGGTAATCTGAAACAGAATATACCTATCTTGTGTAAATTTCTTAGAAGAATGTTGTAGGTTAGTCTGGGACAAAATATTATCCAAAATTAAAGGACGATATCTATGTGTAGTGTAAGATAGCCTTAAGTCAAATCGGCCCTGACTAGTGTATATGATAGATGACCTTCATTCGAAGTACTGAATCAGAATACTTTGGCCAAAGTAGTGAAATGTACGACATCCACTTAGATGTGAGATAGTTGAGACCACACTGTCAATTCATTATGATGCTTCATGCTAGTTCAAGATTGTGAAATAGCAAGTTCTAGATGTATAGGACATAACACTATGCTTAGTTGGGTTCTCGTAGCTGGATAATCTACCAATCTCTTCATTCGAAGGGAGAGCCATCTATCGAATGATAGATGTGTGGGGGACCGCATTATTAGTTTGTGGTTGGTGGAAAACTACCTCAGTGATGTTTCTCCTCCACGACAGGCAACAAATACACCAAGATTTTAAAGGAAGGGAACCTGGACCGTCATACTACTGTTTGTGCAAAAAGCTTACGAGGTATGTATGTAATTGTTTTACTTTTATACTTTGATTTATATTTGCAATGAAAATGGAATTCATGTGGAAATATATATTGTAACTTGAATATATTTATCAATGAAGAAAGGAAGAATTTTATTGTAATGTCTTCACTACTTGTTACTTTTATATGTTCAAAGTGAAATGTTGGAAAAATTTTAATTGCCCAAGGATGGGGTTGTTACATGTGGTATCAGAGCTACAAGGTTCTGCACTAAAACCTATGAGCTCATTAGACAACAATGCGTAAACCTTGTCAAGAAAGAAAGGTTGAAAAGTTCTTGTGCCACAATGGTAAGAGAAAAGAAATTAGTAAAGTGAAAAGGAATATTTGAGCCTTAGTAACTTGTGAAAAGTGGGATTAGTTAAATAGTTATCCCTAGAATCGGAATTCCTAAACCAACAACTTATGATATTACCTAGAATTGTAGAAGATTATGCAAACAGGTTAAGTAGGAAGGTTAGGAAGAATGACTGGTATGTACCTTATCCTACAAACATAGTTATATGACTCTATGAAAATGAAAAAGAAAATGAGTAAGAATGAGATAAAACTGAATTGTAGCAACCTACAATTTTAAAAAAGTTAGGAACTTTTGGATTAGTATAACACTACGAATCTATGTATGAAAATTCAACATAAATTAGATTGTTCAAAGTAGGATATCAACTAAGGAGGTATCCACAAGGATTGAAGAACTCAGGACTTAAACTCTTGTGTTAAGATAAAAATATTGTTAGAAAAGAGTTAGTACCTAGTTATTGAGAAAAGATCGGAACAGTCGAAGGAAATATTCAATGACATGAGCAAGGTTTCTCTAGCCAAAATCAATGAGGTCATTGAAGTTTTGAGACCAGAAACAACTTTGATATCTGAAAGGATAAGAGAGAATAAGATTCCAATAATTGGAATAGGGACTAATGAAAAGGTGAGTATGAGAAAGAAGTCCGAAAGGGAAAATCACGTTGGTTTTAAAATAAATTTTGTATAGAACATGGTTAGGTTGAAGTTATAAGAATAATTCACCAAACATATGTTTAGTGGTTCCAAAAGGAAATGGAATGCAACATGACACTATGTGTCAAAATGCTTGAAGTAGCAAGGAAAGCTAACACTTTGAGTTGAAAAGTACATCCACAATGAGGTTTGTGAGTATGGGTATTGCTTCACCAAAAAGGATATTGGAAAGAAATTATGAATATTAGTTTGTTTCTTAGACTCCTAAAGTTGCTGATTATTCATTAGATCTCCCACTAGATGATCCAATATGTTGAATCTGTGAGATAAAAAGCAATGAAAAATCAAAACTTTCAGAAACATATATGTAAGGTATGCCATGAGGTAAGAGAAGGCAATAATAAGGCAACAGTAGGGAATGATAAACCTTTTCCAAAGAAACAAGTAATTTATAGGAGTTTAAACATGAGTAGAATGAAGTTGTGAAAACACTAAGGGGGGAAGGAAGAGAGTGGATTGACCCAAGTTAAGTACCCCGCCCAACAAAAACTTGGTCATGCTCTCAATATGGAAGAACTAATGACTTCTTTGCAAGTCATGAGGAAAATTAAGTCATATATCTTATGACCACAAGGGAAAAGGATAAATGGAAAGGTTAAGGACTATGACCTATATACCTTATGATTATTTGATTTGAAGATCAAATGATATTATTAACAATGCCTTGGAAAAGGATAGGTAGATAAATTGATCATGATAAGGAAGATTGTTGTCTATGGGATTGCCAAGGAAAGATCTAAAGTAACTCGTGAAGGAAGAAAGTGTCTCTATACTCCCATATACTGTATATAGAGAATTTAGATATGGATAATATTTCTTTAGGAAATATCGTAAAACGAATTAACACTGAAACTTACTATGCTAAGAGACCTAAGGATGAAAAAAAAAAGATTAGCTATTAAGCCATAGAGATGGAGTGAAGGATAAGGTAAGATGTGACATTATGTGAACCACATCAAAATATCTTAATGAGAATGATTAAATCACTTGATCACTACCTTACTCTGAATGAAATTTTGGGTTAAAGAATAAACCTAATTGGGACAAGAAGTTCATTCAAATAAGGAGAGAGACCTTATGATGAGACTAAAACCTATTAAGTTGGGCTACATACTGGACTACTCTTTAAACACCTATAAGTATGAGTTAACTTATTTGGTTGAGTTGTACATTGGTCTTAACTAAGACATGTATATAGAGTGGAGAAATCTATGAATAAACGGGCTAGTCAACAATTGAGGATTCCATCCTAAGAATTGGAAGGGAATATTGGGTTTAAGATTCGCCCATGCGATTGAATATCATTGGAGTTAAAGAAACTCTATAAGGATAAAAACATAGGAGGAATTCCCAAAAGTTAAAGGAAGTTGTATTATTGACAAGACTTGACTTTGAATGGTTCTTGTATTAAAAGAGATACACTTTCAAAAGGAAGCATCTATTGTTATGAAAAAATGTCATGGAATTTTCACTTAGCAAGAAATGCTGAAAATCTTACGGAGAAGAACATCTGAATTGTTACTTGTGCTCAAAATAGATATATCAAAGTTAAGACTCTCCTATATGATTAAGAAATCATAGAGTTAAATGTTCATTCTTGATGATTAGGTATGCAATTAAATTTTTTATATAGCTAGAAATCAACTTGATTGAACAAGGATTAATACTGAAAATCTATACCAATTTCATTTGGAAAATTTGATTGAGTTAAAAGATGAATTACATCTTTGAAAATAATCTGAGGATAGAAGAAATCCATGGTATGGATGTCCTAAAGATAAATGGAAATTGTCTCCACATAACTTACAATCATTATGGGAATTAATATGGCATGAGATCAAAATAGGTTATCACTTAGTCAAAGGATAAACTATTGTTGGACATAAAAGAACCTGTCCAAAATTTGGAGGATTCAAGAATGGACCGATGAAAATAATATCAGAGTTAGGACATTAGAATGACAAAGGGAATCGTTGGATGAGGATCCACTATCATCTAGGAGAATATAGAGTAATAAGTTGCATGGAATGTAGCAAGGTAATGTCTAGTATGCCAAGAAATGAAGACCGAATGTCATCATAGGTAGGACATGTAAAATCTCTTGCAATTCTAGAAGTAAAATAGTAGAACATATGATAGGTCAATCTAACCATGTTAGTAGAACTAACATAATGTTCTAAGTGGAAGAACTCATCAAAGAAAGCAACACTTTCTGGAAAAATGACTTATAGGATTTTGGTCCTAAATAATATATTGTGGGTAAGTAGTTGCTTAGCAAACCTGGAAGTTTATTTCAGTTTAGAAAATAATGATAGGGTTGTGTAAACCATAATCAAACCATGAGACATTCATTTGACAAAATGTGCTACATATTATTTTAGTCAAATAAGTAAAATGGTGGACTAAATCTTGAATGATCTATAAACTTCTAAAATTGAAGTTTAGACCATTATATAGAAAGAAAGGAAACTCTATTAAAGCTGAAAAAGGCATGGATATAACCATAGACTTGATTGAATGTCAAAAAGGAATAATAGATCGAAGTGATCGATGAAACTTAATTGATAACAAAGATTAAGTGTAGAGCAATATCAAAATTGACAAGTGTCTAGGAGCAAGGTTATGCTCGAGGTGGACAAGTAATCAAGGCAAAGTACTTTATGGTAAGGATAATGAATGTGTAAGTGATGGATAGACTTGGTTCATGAATAATCTAAAAGTGTAAATAAAAAAGAAAAGGATTGGACCCACAATGTAGTATACAATACATCGGCATTACTCTTCCATTTGAATTATACTAAGGATAAATTCATGGACCAATAAATTCTGATCTCTAAGTATAGTTATTATATTTACTGGATGTATTTATGGAATAAAGCTTTTTGGGAGAGTAAGTATGTGTGAAGCATACGCGATTTTCCTATGTGATAGTAAGGACACTTGAAGCAAGGTCTAGGAAGGATAAGATTACTACGTAGGATGAATTTTTTGTAAATCTTACATATTTTGGGAATTATAAGAAAAAATTTAATTAAGTTTACCTATATGTTAAAAGGCTATAGATTATCGGGGACAATGATTCACAAGCGGGGAAGTATGTTACATCCCAAATTGTGAGGTTACTATTTACTGGTAGAAATGAATGTAATGTGAAATATGGAGATTCCTGTACCTTGTTATCAATGTGTATGTTATCTCATTTGATGTTGTTTCATTTGATGTTATTTCAATTGATGTAATTCATGGTAAAATACTGCATATATGTGAATAAGAGGATAATGGATCTTGCTTTTTAAACTTGATATGTTTAAGTACTGCAAAAGTTATGAACAAGTAACTATCATGGTTTTGTGGCAAAGGATGTAGGAACAGGAACCATTCCTCCAGGTGGAGGGGAAACATCACTCGGGAGAGGAGCTTGGTTGGGTAATCGGTAAAGTGAACTATTCAAACATACACACACTCACCTTAGACTGAGTAAACCAAGTCAGTTTTGTATGAGTATAAGGTAAGTCATCCATAGCTTGTATGTCTTGCAAGTAGAGGTCTTGACTACTTCTGTGTGTGAAGTTTATCCTTGTGCTTGATTGTGAGATTATGATCATCATGGTGGTATCATGTTTGGATGTGAACGTCAAAAGTATGCATATAAACACATGTATAGTATATATATGTAGCTGTAAGTATAAACATATTGATACAGGCGTAATTGGCTAATAGACTTTTCATACGGATGTGTCGATATGGTGTATGTACATAGAGGATTATATTGCAGTGTATATATGTTTATAAGCATACGTCTGATAAAGTGGAAATATTAAATATTTACCCTGGAATTTATATATACACATATACATAGATATATATTGAAAGTATGTTGACTGGCTCGTAGTATATATAGATAATCGACAATTAAATATGTATATCTATATATATTTATATTTGCTAAATATAAATATATTTATATATGTAATTATATATAATATTATTGTAGTTATATTAAAAAATATATATTAAATACTCAGGTATTTAAATATTTATATGTTTAATATTTAAAAGAACTATAGTAATATTTATATAATAAAATATATAAACGTATTTAGCTAAATATTTTAAAACTCTTCAGTGTAAAATTAAAAGATTTAAATCTTTTTACTTAGAGTAAATATTTTATTGTGAGTTTTAGAGAAATAATATTATATTTATATTTGGAAATAAAAGGCTTAGCACTTTAAGTCATTTGGTGAATATCGAATCAATTTTACCATGGGAAATAAACTATGATTTGCGTTTGAAATAATTGGAATTCTTTTCACCGTGATAAGCTGAGAATAAAATGCCAACTTCAAATATTTCAGACATGGATATAGTCATGACTTTTAAAGGAAAATTATTTTCTCTAAACTTTTAAAAGAGATTTTCCGTGGAAATATGGTGCTGGATGAAGAACACGCGAATTCACCTAGGAGAAAATGCCAAACTTGCTGAGGAATAGGGCGACACAACTTGTAAAAGATGAGGTGTTTTGAGTATTTCCAAGACCAATTCTTTGAAAGATGAATCATTTTTCTAATGGCGCCATTATTGGTAAGTTTCCTGAAGGTGGCGATTTATCTTTAAGCCATGTGAGAAGTTGAATTTTTCCTGTTTTGCTAGCCAAAACAGAGGTCGTATCACTTCTTAATCTGATGACTAAGGTCTAGAAAATCTACCATGTTGCTTCTTGACTGATTCTAGGCACTAGTTGTCCAATATCATGCCTTACATTGAGGAGAATTCAGGCTTATAAAAAGGACGCCTAGCCTTTGTATGAGAATACAATTTACATTTAACAATTTTACAATATAGCATTCAGAAAACTGAGGAAGGTTTTGATTTGTCAATTACTCCATATTCTTGAATATGCATTTGTTGTAATATCCATTTTGATAGTAATCAAAATTACTAGTCATCATTGTTTAGTGATTCTAAGCTTTCGAGAAAAGAAAAGAGATTAGAATATCTAGGAGAGTGAATTCCTTCAGGGGAAAAGAATAGAGGAGCTATTACCAGTTGGAAGATTTCACCATCAATCCAGGAGCTGCTACTAGTTGAATTTAGGAGCATACAAAGAGCAGCAAGAAGGCCAATCTTGGGGAAATAGGCATGGGGAAAACCTTCTTAAATATCTCAGTTTTGAAAGTAGAAGAAATCATTGTGTTCACCTTTTTGCATTGACTGAATTATGCATAGGATGATCTAATTAGTGAAAGAGAATAATATTTTTGTTTATAATTGCATTGACTAGAGGAAATGTCTTGACTACATAATAACTATAAGTGAAAAGGGAAATTGTTGTTCTTACTTTGTTTAAGAATGGAATTTTTAAGTATAAGGGATTAAAGAATGAATGGTAATAAGATGGATTGCATCATGTATATGTGTAGCCTATACTATATGATATCCATATAAGGAGAATATGTGTGAAGAAGATACTAGATACTAGGAAGAAATGAAAATAGTGGTCTAGTAAGGTCTTTTCAGCTTAAGTTATAGGGATAACTGAGGTAAGGTAAAAGTATTCCTAGGATAAAGATTTCCTGATAGGGGGAGTGGTATAGACACTTGTAGACTGTTTCGTTTCTAAGTAGATTTTTTGAAGGTAGATTTTCTAAAATAGGATATAGCTCCCTTACGTAGCTATTTGAAGTAGAATGTCTAACGTAGGTAATCTGAAATAGGATATACCTATCCTGTGTAATATTCTTAGAAGAATGTTGTAGGTTAGTCTGGGATAAAAGATTATCCAAAAGTAAAGGATGATACCTATGCGTAGTGTAAGATAGCCTTAATTCAAATCAGCCCTAACTAGTGTATATGATAGATGACCTTCATTCGAAGTATTGAATGAGAATACTTTGGCCAAAGTGGTTAAATGTACGACATCCGCTTAGATGTGAGATAGTTGAGACTACACTATTAGTTCATTGTGATCCTTCATGCTAGTTTGGGATTGTGAAATAGCAAGTTCTAGATGTATAGGACATAACACTATGCTCAGTTGGGTTGTCGCAGCTGGATACTCTACCAATCTTTTCGTTCGAAGGTAGGGCCATCTATGGAATGATAGATATGCGGGTCACTACATTATTAGTCCGTGGTTGGCGGAAAAGCGCTTGAGTGATGTTTCTCCTCCATAACAGGTGACAAATACACCAAGATTTGAAAGGATGGGAACCTAGATCGTCTTACTACTATTTGTGCGAAAAGCTTATAGGCTATGTATGTAATTGTTTTACTTTTATACTCTGATTTATATTTGCAATGAAAATTGAATTCATATGGAAATATATTGTAACTTGCATATATTTATCAATGAAGAAAGGAAGAATTTTTTTGTAATGTCTTCGCTACTTGTTACTTTTATATGTTCGAAATGAAATGTTCAAAATTTTTTAATTACCCAAGGATGGGGTTGTTAAAAATGGGTTGATTTTTTGAGGAGTTAAATAATTTCTCTTTGAAGAATAGGAATGGAATGTAAAATAGAATTATAGATTCCTTAGGTAGAAGGAAAGCCTTTTTGATAGAGATGAAGGTAGAGGTTATTGGGTTTGATGAACTCAAGAGTTTTTATTCTTAAGACCCAAAATTTATAGTATTAGAGAGATTGATTGGAACATATTACTTTGGATAAGACAAAATGGTTGGATTTATTAATCCAAGATGGGATTTTTTTTAAACGAATTCAGTTGCGCATTCTAAGGAGTTCTATGAGAGAAATTGATGAAGGAGAAGCATAGTGGAGGATTGGTTGGACACTTTGGTCGAGATAAGACCATTTCCCTTGTTAGTGAGAATTATTACTAGCCACATTTACAATAAGATGTGAGGAAGTTTATACAAAGTTGTAGAATATGCCAAATGGAAAAAGGGGTAAGTCAAAATATTGTGCTATATAAAACATTACTTGTACCAGAGAGGGATTGGGATGATAGTAGCATGAAATTTTTTCTTGGTTTACTAATGACAAAAAGATGAGACAATACAATAGTTGTGGTGGTTGATGGATTTAAGAAGACGACATATTTTATTCCCTTTCAAAAGACCAATGATGTTCACATTGAAGACTTATTTTTTAGATAGGTGGTAAGACTACATGGTATACCAAAGAGTATAGTTTTAGATAGAGATGATGGAACAAAACAAACTATTGAGAGGGGGGTGAATCAATAGATACTTAAATTTTATAATTCTAGTACAAGTTGAAAAGACAACTCTTAATCTATATGTACACATTAAAAAAAGAAGATATGAGAAACACATACACATGAAAGATCAATACATAAGACCAAATATAGATGGAAAACCCAAGATGGGAAAAACCACGATGCGAAAATGTTACTAGGAGTTAATATCCTAATCCATCTTCATAATGAAATACCCTATTATAAATTTTAAAGGAACTAACCCTAAGGAGACACCTATCCCCTGAACTAAGTACCAACTCAACTATTTGATGGCATCAACTTATCAGATTTACAACATGTAAGAAAATCACATTTGTTCCTAAAGAAATCTAAAAAATGTTACAACTTTCTCTATAATTTATCAACTATTTTTTCTTCCACAACAACTCCATTCACTCCTCTTCAAACCTCTATGCCAACACTTTTCCTCTCTTTCTTGTTTACTTCATTCTCTATTTTCCTCAATGCAACAATGTACCTTTCTATAGCTCACTCTTTCTATATTTGTGAATTCTATATTTTCATCAGAAGAATAGAGTCTCTACTCCACACTACTTCATTGAACACCTTACACTCACTTCCCATGTGATTTGAGTAGTTGCAATCAATGCAAATCACCTCACGATCTTCCATCGATATTTGATCCTTTGTTGGGGTTGGAGTCACTGAAAAAGTAACCCTTCTACTTTTTCTAACTTGTTTGGGCCCTCCTTGTCATTTTGGATTAATGTTTCCTTGATTTAGTGTTGTAATGCGGATAACACATTCACATTAGTTCTTGGTCCCTTGTGAACTAATGGATTTTAATGGTGCCTTGCTAAAGTGTTGTGAATTGTTGTAACACACTTTCACACTTTTCTAGGGTTTTTTCAAATAGCTAAGCATAATAAACACAATTTTAATTAAAATAAACTTTAATCTTTCCTTATTTGGAGTGTTGTAAAGTTTTGTAACACACTTTCACATTTCTCTAGGATTTTCATTAATAATTGGGCTTTCTTATTCTTTATTTGGCCCTACTTTGCATCCACAAGCATCATTCATTACATCTTTTCGAGGATAATCCTTACACTAATCATTGACCAACCATAATTGAAGTGTTCCTGGATTGTGTGGCCCTGACCTAGTATCTAGGATGCATTCATCACCTTGGGAGAATGAGTCCCACCTAGGTCTTTTTGGCCCTGATGTAGGTTTCACACATTTCTAAGAACTTTTCATTTTAGTCACATGCATTTGGCTTTAGTGGACTAATTCACCACATTGGGCGAATGAGTCCCGTGTGAACAAAATTAAAATCAAATTTTAAGTGGAATTTTATTCTTCTAGATCTAATGTCAGCTTGTAGTGTTGTAAGTTTAGGAATTCTTTCATAATTGGGTATAAATACAAGGTTCCTTCACTCATATTCTCACCTAGAAATTTTGCAAGTTGCCTAGCATTCAAGAAATTTCATAAGAGAATTCAAGGGATTCAAGGGAATATTATCAAGCATTTTAGAGTAGCTTTCAATTGTCAATCATCATATCAAATATTTCTTCCATCATGTTGTTTTAGAGCTAACAATTGTGATGTATGTTTTGTGATTCAAGTGTGTTATTCAAAGATCTATCAACATCAAGCAAGATTCCAAGTCTACATCCATTGGAGCCACTAATTACATGTTTGCAACATTTTTATTTGTTCATTCATAATTCTCCATTCATATTTTCTTTCATTTCAAGGTTTAATTACCAAAAAGGGGTTTGAGCAATGGAATTCCCTAATGTCTAACCCCACAACATTTTTCCCTCTTCTTGTGTGTGATATGTAGGGCTAGGTTGTAGATTTTTCAAGAAGCAATGTTGGAGAATTTTTTTCTAATCCCTAAAGTTTTCAAATTTGTCATCAAGCCTTAGAGAAGCTTGGAGAAGACCTATAGGTGGAAATTTTTAGTTTCAAATCCAAAAACTAGTAAAAAAGAGTACAGAAGACCGAGAGGAAAAAAATCCAGCTTAGAACTTATAGAAAAGAAGAAGTTGACTAATTCACCACTATTGGTGAATGAGTCCCACTGTATACACTACACCAAGATTTTTACAAATTTAGATACCCTTTTGGCTAAAACCTGTATCTGCACATTTTCTTGGAAACTGGACTAATTAGCCCAACTTGGAAAATGAGTCCTAGTCAACATAAATAGATAATTTTTCAATGATCCAAATCTCCATTTTGCCTTCTTCAGTCTCTGAGGTCATAAATAGATTTTTCTATTGTATTTTGTTTATATTTTTAGGTAATTTAGTGTTAGTTTGCATTCAATTAGGGTTTTTTCTTACAAATTTCATTTCATTATCTTTTCCAATTCTATACTTAGTGGTGGACGCCTCATTAAATATCATTCAACCTCTAGGACAGCCCTATTGCAAGATTTCAATCTCCTTTACTTTGAGATTTGTAGGGTTATCCTTGAGTGGAGTATCCTTGAAGGTGGTTGTGAACATATCATTCCCTTGATCACCTTCTTAGAGGTTCCATTTTGATGAACCTGCATTTAGGACAACATTATTCTGATTTAGAGTGCATTTGCATCCTAGATTTATCTTGCATTAACATTGCATTAGGTTTTACATTGGTTAATTTACATTCTAGGGTTTCAAAACTTGCATTAGTGAAAAGTTCATTTATCTTGCATTACTACATCTAATTTCAGTAAAAAAAATCAAATTATGAATTTGCATCTCATACACATCAAAAAATATAAAAATCATAAAATTCAATTCAAACATTTTGAAAATCTTTAAAAAAATTAATACTTGGACTCATTCGCGACCTTGTTCAAATCAGTCCCTTTGCATATTTTTCAATGCATTTTATGGCATTTATAGTTCATTTTCTAAGTCTCTATTTGTTGTTGTTACCTTTCTATTTCAGCTTGCATAATTTTTGTCTCATTCAAATCAATGCATCTAGCTTAAATATTATTGTGCATTGCTTAAAATAAAAAAATTATTCACAACATTGTTTCATAGTTTAGAATCTGAAATTTGCATCATGGATATGTGCTTTAACAAGCTTTGGATGTCATTAAAGTCCTTAGTGGATGTGTCAAGTTGTGATTTTGGAAATTACCCTAACAAAATTGAGCTCACTCATGCTCACTCAACTCCTAATGCATGTCCTCCTCATGATGTTTACATCATTGAAGAAGGTGATGACAACATGAATAAGTTCCTAAATGATTTTCTTAATAACCTTGAAGCTAATATAACTTTCTATCCATCCATGAGACAACTAGATCTTCCTAAAATACCACCCCTTGAGATTTTTGGTTACTTACATCCTAAAACAAAAGTTGAACCTAATTTCCCTACAAAAGGTTAACCTTGCTCCTCTAGACAAGTAAAAACTTAATCATCCTATGATAATCAACAAATAAACACTCCCATCAATCTAGAAGAAACATATGGAAAAGGCTTCAAAATCTTGAGCAAACAAGGATGTGATATGACAAATGAACATGACATTCATCAAGTCCTAGAACAAATACTAACTGATGAAAACACAAAGGGAATAGGATATCAAGATCCACCTCAAAACAAACATTATCCTAAACAATATCTAAGGATTTTTAGGGATGGTACGACTATATTAAATCATCATCTCGATATGGGTATGTGCAAGATTATGATGGGCCAAAAAGTGGTGGTATGTAAGTGATATGATGGCCCATGTGGCTGACAACTTTTTTTTACCCAAAATTGATGAAACAAAAAGAGTTTTTAATGGAGATTCTCATCTTTCCACCAATATAAATTATTCTTTAATTTTAATTTAATAAATAATGATTATTCATTTACTATTTGAATTATGACTAAAGTCCTGATTGATAGGCTGATTGAGAAACATCTACAACTTTCAAACAATATCACATTTTTTGAATCTGAAACATGCATCACATTCTATGCTTCACATACTGAAGGATTAAAAAAAATGAATTTCATGAATTTTTGACCAAGTTAAGGTGGTCAGACATATGAGTTTTTATATTTTTTAAAAGTTGTAGTAAAAAATTCATAATTAATTATTTACTTGGAAAAATATTACAAAAATATATGCATCACATCGGGACATGAGCCCTCTACTTATATCTAAAATATCATAAAAAAATATTATCATTTTATTGTGGTTAGGGTGGTTAGACATACACCTACTTCTTATTTTTCCCCTAAAATTTAAGTACTATTGCATTGAAATTTCAAATTTTCACCAAATAGATTTAAATAAAAAAAAACCTAGTAGTTTAGAAAGCACATTTAATTTTCTACAGATTCTATTCTTATATATTTTTGAAATAATGATAACTTATTCAAATTTTTACGTCAAGTTGCCTAACTCTATTTTTCTAAATTTCCATTGCCACTTAAGGGCTTGTTTTTTCCATGATGATCCTACACATACCCATATGAATGTTCTTCTTCCCAAGTCAAAGCCAATGATTCATAACAATGACATGGATGATAGGATCTCCCTAGGTCCTCTTCCTCAACTTGCAACTAGAGAAGTTTGTGAATATAGAAAATGCAAAAGACCTTACAAGTTACAAAAGATACAACCTCCTTGTCTATCGTCTGAAAGTGAATGAAAGATACAATTTATTTTGAACAAAGAATTAATAACATACCACCTATGAATAGAATAGTCCTATATCCTAAGGATTCAAAGGTCCCACATTTCACATATCATCGAGTTCTCAGACACAGTATCGATTAGTTTCATGCATTCTAGTTAATATTGCAAAAATTTCACTTTGATGGAAATGATTTTCCATCGAGTGATTGCATAATATTAATATTGTTTCACCCCATTTTCATGTAAGAGTTGTAGAATATTATACTCTCACTATTACATGACCTTTCAAATCACTTACCTCGACTCCATTGTAACACCTCGTCATGGAACCTGGGGAATGACATGTCATCAACGCTAAACAACTAGATAATTTTATTTTTTAAACATTTAATAACATGTGATCAATAACCTAACATGAACATTCTTGGGCTCCAAAAATACACTAATATAGTAAAATAACAAAACAATGAAACCTCATGTAACATCATGAGTGTTTACAATAAAGAATAAGATCAAGAACAAATGATGACCACATTTCACAAACTCATTCGATGAACAACTCCATGAACGATGTGTATCTAGGATCCTACAAAGAACAAGCATGTCTCAAACAATATCACCTGTATGGGACCCAATGGAAGATGTAGCATGCTCCTCCCAACAGTGTGGAACTTGAAAGACCAGCCCGCATTCTAGGAGATAAAATAGGTCCTCAAGTCAAAATATACAACAATAGGAATATCACATAATAAATGGTCAACATACATGATATCACAATGACAAGAAAACTAACATACTCCCAGAGGTGACTCAAAGTCATAAGTAATTTAACACAAGATAACTAAAAAGTGTACAAAGATAGGAGTGTCATCAAATAAACATAATAGGTTACCTTGGATAGCCTTCCTAGGTTACCGAACCTCTACTAGAGTTACCCTGGAAACTTTTAATGACTTTCAACCCCTATACAAACTTATGTGGCCTCGAATCACTTCTCAAGAAGATGAAGTGTTTGAGTTTCCATTCCAAGACTTCTCAACCGACTTTAACCTAAACAAGCGTTAAAGTCCAAGGTGAGGCAAACATTCTCTGAATGGTTAAATTTAACTACCCAAACTCCTAAAAATTATTAAGGTTATCACTTGGTTAACACACTTCTGCAAGGTTACCCATGTAACCACTTCCGGGTCTGGCCCCTAATGGAAGCTACTCCTCCTAAGGTACAACTTATCAAAATGACAAGACTATAAAGCCAACTTGCATGCAAGAGAGAACTTATTTTCAGATGGAATCAAGATAGAAAAGTACATACTAGGACATATACAACATGATAAACCACTAAACATGCATGGCTAGTCTCCCATGGACAAACATATTTCCATGACATAGAATATAAATGTACTGAATAAAATCACAAGAACACTGAACGTGCATGGCTCATATCTTCACATTAAATACAAAACAAGATATTTGTGCAACACTAATCATGAACCAAAACAAAAAACCACTAGTTAACACCTCTGGAAAACAATAACCTAAACACTTCTTTTCAATACTAGATACAAGAATGGACTCTAAATAAGAAATAACATTTGACCACTGTTAACAAGTTCCATTCAAAATTCACCAATCATAAAATTCTAACTTAATACATTTAACCTCGTTGAATGAGAGGATAATCAATTCTTTCATATAAGATAATGTTTTAGAATTCACAACCCTACCAAAGATGATCTTAAGCTTTAAATCTCTATTCTACAAACGCATATATTCATTACAACTCAATAAAACAATTCATAATTCTAATTTTGATGATGCTTATGTATTTAGAATTAATAAAAAATTCACAAATTTAAATAAGAACTAGAAATTAATTACCTTAATACATATATTTATTGCTACTATATATGAATTTAACACTATGTGAAAAGAACATCATACATATATCTTTTGCTAATTATATGAAGGAATCAACACCCTATATGTATTTATCTATGCATTAAGCTATTATTTTAAGATTAACCATGATTAAAGAAATACCGAAGTATTCATTCACTTGTAAACTAACTCTATTACCTTCACTTATTTAAGAATTCGGTTTCCATTCTCTATCAAAATAGATCTATATACTTTCATCTGAACATTCAAATTATTGAAACCAGATTAAATAGACATTTGACATTTAGTTTTAAATATTTTCGCATTGAATAAATAGTAAATGGATACAATACGCATGCCTTATTAAAACCACTAAGTTTCAAAACTAAAGGTATCGCTGCTAACAAGAAAAAAAGTTTCAGTGGGAACAACCGAACTAAATCAAAGTTAGTGACCATTAGATTTAATTGCAAATGCGACTTAAGATAAATTTTCAACTGATTTCCTCTTATTCTAAGTCTACATTCGGTTTGGCATGGTTAAGTCGACAAATGATTATTGCATGCGGACTGAATGCTTGTATTTCACCATTTATCTCACTCTTCTCATGACACATATGTCTCACCTAACAGAAAAAGTGATGGTTACGAGCCTGTCATAGCCAGCTAACAGACAAAAGGGTGATCGACGTGCAAAGATGAAAGTAGAAAAAAAAAACGCATGAAAGGAGCTATGAGAATATGATTTCGAGAATATCCATTCTACACAAATATAAGGCAAAGACTTACCAATAACAAAATGAAACTTAAACGAAATCTTACTGAATATCGGATTTAAGATCAAATAGTGTGTGGGAATTGCATAGGTTAGATCATGACAAAAGAAGTGAATAAGAATAGCTGAGACTGAAGCTAGACCCGCAACTACACACAAAGGAAAACAAATTCAATCTTCATCACTCTCAGCCTGACGCACACAGACATTTGGAAGTCTGAAATCTAAAAAGATTATACCAGATTAAAGGGGCACACATGTATGGCTAAGACCTGAAAATCACATGGAAGACTTGAAGAACTAGATCCTTCAACTACCAAGAGAAAAAAACCTCAAAGGGTTTGAATCTAATAAAAATAAAACATTCAAGCTAGTGATCTAATTGCAGCGAGGCAGAAGTAAATCAGACCCAACCATAGGAAACATGGGTAGCAAACGGATCAGAGACCACACACCGATGGTGAGTGAATGGAGAAGCCAATGGCTAACTGAAAAAACTTCACCCTGAACCACCGACATTACAGAGCTTGTATGTGGATAAACACAATCTGGTGAGGTCAGAACGCGGGCCAAAAGGATATGCTTAAACGCTGAAACCCTATCAAGATAGAAGTATATAGGAATAACCTCAATATAATAACTAGAATGACAAGTATAGAGGTGATTATGCTATGCATCATCCAATTCATTTTGATGAACTATAAAGAAGATATGAAGAAAGACATAATATTAAGAACGTTGTAGCCACTTGGGATGTTTGGTAAGGTCATTGCTCCCACGACCGTCAATATAATGAATTCCAATGCAAAGAAGAACTCGTACACATGGTTGAAGTACATGCAGACACTTCTAAAAAGAGAATGTAAACACCACCAATGAAATGGAGGAATTTCATTCACAGGAAAAGATAAATTTGGGAAAAAGAGAGAGTTCTAAAAAAAAACAATTCAAGTATATTGAAACTAGCTATGTTCTTATTACACATTCTAGTAAGACGAAAGTATTTTAGGAGAATTCAAAAATTTATTTTAAGAACCTTCTCTTTTCATTTCTTTTCCTATAATATTTTTCTTGATTTTGATAAAACTCATCCATTACAATCTTGTTTTCTATCTTATGCAGGTTTTTAAATTTGAGATTTCATAGCATGCAAGACTAAGATTCATAAAAATTCTTTATAAGTTTAAATTCACCCAAACAACAATTAAAACAAAGGAGAAAACCTGAAACTCTTTCCAGATTCAAGAAATGGCGAAGCAAAATCCTCAAAAATATAATCCACAAAACTTGCACAGCACGAATACGGACTTCAACGGTCAATTTTAAACTTTTCATAGAAAAACTCAGAAGAATACATAAACAATCTTTCCTGTGAAACAACAACAACAATCCTTTTTCAAAAACTCCACTGCCCTTCAAAGATTAATCTTCTTTCTATGTTATAAAATTTTCTTCAAATTACAATGCAAACAATAACTTTCACTTTCTGCTTGCATGCAATTAAAACAACCAATTTGACATTCGAACATAATCAGAAAGAAAAGATATTTTGCAATTAAAACACAACTGACTGTTTTAATTTTTGAAAATATCAAAATTGCACAAACAACTCAATTAAAAATAATTAACCTTTCACAATTAATATATTTTAATATTTCACATTCAATTCCTCAATATTCTAAAAATAATCTTTTGACTTTAAACATTGCAATTAATCATTAATCATATCATTACCATAAGTTTAAATCAATAAATGAATCTAAACATAACATTATGAGAACATGAAAACAAGAAACGACCAATAGACATAACAACAATGAATGACAACAAACCATAAGGGTGATGAAATGATACTCATTCTTTAGAGAATGATGATTCATGACAAAGGACAAGTCTATCTCCCTTCAATGATTCCATTGGGCCATGGCACACTCGGACCTGATGAAGCAGGTGGAGTCGATGCCTCTACCTGAAAGTTGCATCACACTACATGATCAAACGAACAACATATATATATTAAATAGAAAACATACCATGAAGAAGAATCACGATGTAGCAGGGCACTCATGAATGAGTATTGTTACACCCTCTCCTTTACCGAACTGACACAAGACATAGAATCTAAATCAATCACATCATAGTACCATCATAAACATAACAAAGCATCATATGTCATCATAATAATGTCATCTCATGAAAGTAAACATAGCATCATAAGGTATAGTGTATTATCATCTGAGTTTCACAAATGGTCATGTAAACCATGACATAATGCATCAAAATAACATAGTCTCAAGCAACTAACTATTAACAGTAACTCAAAACAACTGAAATAGAAATGTCATCAAGAGGGTCACTACATCCATCTTCTCTCATACTCAGTGGGGACACGTAGTGGATAGCCTTGTCCTAGTAATGAATATGTCATTGTCCCTTACCTGCGTTATCTACTTTCCTTTTATACAAACTAAGATTAGGAGGTGGATGACCCTCTCATAGGTTGAATCACATTTTCCTTACTAGTCGTTTGCATTATTTATTTTTTATTTTATTTTGTGTGATTGCATGTGCATAATGTGATCCCCTATGATGTCTTGTTTGATGTTTTCTCCCCTATTTGTACCTTCATTCTTCTCTATTCCATACATCTCTTTTGACTTTTATCTCATTTTTTTGTCTTGTGTTTTCCTTTTGGGGATGATGCAAGGTGTCGAGACACCCTATGTCTCTTCCATGTTGAACTGAAAGGTTTTTCTTTGTTTTCACTCTCTTTTTCTCATTCTTCCAGTTCTATGTGTATTTGGAAAATGATGATTGTTCCAAGTTCTCTAACAATATTGTAGCAAAGAACATATTGACCCGAAATCCATAGATCCCTTATGTGTTTGGTGTTTTCATTTTGTGGGCAACCCCTCTCTTTTCTTCTTTTCTTACATGATGTAGCCTTACTCAAAAACATATGACTTGGCATAGGGCTTTCCAAGTTGCCTCTCATGTATTATTTTTTGTTTGCATTTATCATTTGATACTTTAAAGTAATTTCTCACAACATGGTGTTTATTAATTACCTTAAAGAGGGGGCATACATTTTCATTATTATTTTGCATTTTCCTTTTCATGGTTCTTGGTGCAACCTTCTTACTTCACATGATGCATTTTTTAATTTGTGGATGGCATTAGGTGTAATGTCATTCAAGAGAATGATCTCTCTTAGCATATTATATTCCTCTTACTGGCTTGATGTGACACACTACATCCCTTAAGTTGTGAATCTTCTATTCTTTGAGTAGTCCTCTCTTGCAGACATTAGGCACAATGTTCCCTAAGTTAAATACCTCGCATGAACTAAGCATGACTCCTTTGAACATTGCCCATTTTTTATTTTGCATTTATTGTTATATGGCCACCTTACATAACACATTTTACATGCCCCTGGAACTATCCTATTTGTTCATGAGCTCTAAGCATATGAAGTTTTTCTTGTCGCATGAAGCTCAAAAATCATTTTTTGTGTGGAACCTTATTAAAGTTATGAGGATGTATAAATTTTGTATGGTCTTAGGGGGAATCTCAATATGAGGGATGACTTTCCCCATAGCCACTTGCATGTGTGTGAGTGCATACTAGCCATAAGTGTATGTTTCTCATCTCTTAGGACTTCTCACATGTTAGACAACTGAGAGTTTCGTCATCTCAGAGTGAGTATGCATCTTTTGGAAGAACAACCTAGATTTTATCCACATCACGTTGGATAAATGGTCAAAGCTTGTTTTGATTCTTTTATTTCACCCTTTTTCTCTTTTTCATCTTTGGTAATATATGCTTATGCTTTGTTTTTGCTCTTTATATCATTCTCATGTGTGTTCCCTTGTACTCATGTTGATTTGTCATGGGATCTTGATCCTAGGGGCTTGATCACCCCTCGTGATCATTGTCATCTCATCTTGCTAGCATGGTAAATTAGAACCCCTCTTGTTGTATTTTTGTCTATTTTAGTGTGATTTTGAAGTAGGTTCATCCTCTCACTAAAGTGGGGGTTAAATGGAGTCACCAAGAAAGTAACCCTTCTACTTTTTTCGACCTGTTTCAGCCCTCCTTGTGATTTTGGCTTAGTGTTTCTTTGATTTAGTGTTGTAATGTAAATAATACATTCACATTAGGTCTTGGGCCATTATGGACTAATGGATTTTAATGGTTCCTTTCTAAAGTGTTGTGAAGTGTTGTAACACACTTTCACACTTTTCTAGGGTTTTTATCAAATAGCTAAGCATAATAAACATAATTTTAATTAAAATAAAATCTATTCTTACCTTATTTGAGTGTTGTAATGTTTTGTAACACACTTTCATATTTCTCTAGGATTTTCATTAATAATTGGGCTTTGTTATTTTTTAATTAGCCCTATTTTGCATATACAAGCGTCATTTATTGCATCCTTTCGAGGATAATCCCAACACCAATCATTGACCAATCATAATTTGTGTGTCCCAAATTTAGTGTCTGGAAAACATTCACCACCTTCGGTTAATGAGTCCCATCGAGGTCTTTTTGGCCATGATGCAGGTTTCACACATTTCTAAGCACTTTTCTTTTTTGGTCCCATACATTTGGCCCAATTGGACTCATTCACCACCTTGGAAAAATGAGTACCATGTGACCAAAATTCAAATTTAGATAAGAAATTTAGTGGGATTTTATTCTCCTAGATTTGATGTTGACTTTTAGTGTTGTAATTTTGAGACTTCTTGCATAATTGAGTATAAATACAAGGTTATTTAACTCATATTCTCACCTAGCAAGCTTACAAGTCACCTAGCTTTCAAGAAAGTTTACAAGAGCATTTGAGCATTCACAAGAGTATTCAAGGCATTCAAGGGTAGATTATCAAGCATTTTAGAGCATCTTTCAAGTGTTAATCATCATGTCAAAGATTGCTTGCATTATGTTGTTTTAGATTTAACAATTGTGATATAGGGTTTGTGATTCAAACAAGTGTGTCATTTAAAGATCTATCAATTCAAAAAAGATTCCAAGTCTACATCAATTGGACCCATTACTTACATGTTTTTAGCACCTTATTGTTATGGTTTGGTGAGTTGCAACATTTTTATTTGCTCATTCATCATTCTCCATTCATATTTTCTTTCATTTCAAGGTTTAATTACCAACAAGGGATTTGACCAAGGCAAACCCCTATTGTCTAACCTCACAACATTTTTCCTTCTTGTGTGTGATTTGCAGGGCTAGGTTGTAGATTTTTCAAGAAGAAAAGTTGGAGAAAATTTATCTAATCCCTAAAGTTTTCATCAATCCTTTGAGAAGCTCAGAGAACACCTACAGTTGGTAATTTGTAGTTTCAGATCCAAAAACTAGTCAAAAAGAGCAGAGAAAACTGAGAGGAACATATTCCACTTTAGAACTTCTAGAAAACAAGAAGTGGAGTGATTCACCACTATTGGGGAATGAGTCCCACTGTATAGGACTGACCAATATTTTTATAGATTTAGATACCCTTTTGGCTGAAACCTATATCTAGACATGTTTTCAGAAACTAGATTGATTTGTCCAACTTGGTGAATGAGTCCTAGTCAACATAATCAATAGATTTTTGAGTGATCCAAATCTCCATTCTGCCTTCTTTAGTATCCCAAGTGCACACTTCTAGTTTCATAGCTTTCTATTATATTTTGTTTATCTTTTAAGGTCATTTAGGGTTAGTTTGCATTCAATTAGCATTTTGTCTTACAACTTGCATTGCATTGTCTTTTCCAAGTCTAAAATTGCCGGTGAACCCCTCATTAAATATCATTCAGCCTCTAGGATAGCCCTATTACAATATTTCAATCTCCTTTGCATTGAGATCTCTAGGGTTATACTTGAGTGGAGTCTCCTTGAAGGTGGGTGTGAACATATCACTCCCCCTATCACCTTTTTGGAAGTTCTATTTTGGTGAAGCTACATTTAGGACATCACTATTCTAATTTGGAGTGCATTTACATCCTAGATTTAGCTTGCATTAACATTGCCTTAGGTTTTAAAACTTGCATTAGTGAGAATATCATTTAGCTTGCATTGTTGCATCTAATTTCAGAAAAAATAAATCAAATTTTGCATTTGCATCTCATACACATATCAAAAAATATAAAAATCATAAAATTAAATTCAAAGATTTTGAAAATCTTTAAAAAAATTAGTACTTGGACTCATTCGCCCCCTTGGTCAAATTAGTCCCTTTACATATTTTTCAGTGTATTTTCTTCCATTTAAAGTTCATTTTCTAAGTCTCTATTTTTTGTTGTTACCTTTCTGTTTCAGCTTGCATATTTTTTGTTTCAGTCAAATCAATGCATCTAGCTTAAATCTTATTGTGCATTACTTAAAATAAAAAAAATATTCACAACATTGTTGCATAGTTTAGAATCTAAAATGAAGTGCAAAGATACAAGTCGCACCCTCTGAATTTCCAAAATATCCAAGTAATCTCCAAAACACCCATTGGGCCAAATATGAAATAACAATAAACCTGGGAGAAATACATAAAAAAGTGCATGGACAGCAACGTAGAGCTCCTCAATACCTTTCCAAAGCCACAAAGATAGTGAAAATCAGAGATCGTGGAAGAATGTTATGAGCTCAGAAGCGATAAATGAACATCTCACTTCAAATAGTAATAAATAAAGCTACACAAAAAAAATACTAAAAAATAAACTACACCACAAGAAAGTGCTTGGAACCAGATTTTTGGCAATATCTCATTTGCCTGATTTCAGTACTGTATGCCCAAGTTATGCCTAAAAGAAAAAAACTCCTCCTTTATGGAAAACTAGGGTTAGGAGGGGCAAAGAGGGGTCGTACGAACGATGACATCATGCTGACGTCAACACTTCATGGGAAAAAATTGACTACAAAATAAAAGTCAATCCTGACTTTTTCTAGTGCTCTGAATCCAATGGTGAAGCCAGATTTGATCCAAAATGTTGTATAGATAGGCTCAAGGCATGAAATCCTCGAGGAACTTCGAACGAACTCTGTAATAATTTTCTTAAAAATATGAGAAGGGGATGCATGTCAAGACTCTGATACCATGTTATCGTTATTCCAAATTTGGCTCGATGGGTGTTTGGGAGATTACTTGGATATTTTGGCAGTTGGGAGGGTGCAACTTGCATCTTTGCACTTCACCTCAGTATCACATCTTTCATTTAATCTATTGTTGCTTCATAGATTCCAGGGTTGTTCCCATTTGGATTTTTCGAGTTTTTCATGCAATCGAGTCTGTTGTTGCATTATTATGATTCCGATATGGTTTCTTGTAAAAAAAAGTATCTTTCCTTGCTTTCCGGATTTAGGTTCTAGTGTTACTCCAAAGTGTTCTTCCAGTGCTTCTTTGCAGCAGGTCATCTCATTGAGGGGGGGTTTGTCCCACTAGGTTTTCTCTTCTTTCTCTTACTCTTTCATTGCATTTGTACATGGGTACCTAATCAAGCCTTGTTGTTGGGACCCATTCATGCTTTCTTGCATTCATCTTATTTTTTAGGTGCATGCTTTTTTAGTCTCCCTAAGTTGCACTTAAGGGAGGGTGTTGGTGTAATTAATTGTTTAATTACACTTTATTAAGTTTACTTAGGTTTTTCTTAGGTAAGAATTAGTTAACTTAATTAATAAGTAAGCTTTATTTAGTTGATCTATTTTAGGTCAACATTAGGGTTGCATACATTTCTTTTATAAAGAATATCATCTCTTGTAATTTCTTAATTTTGAATCTATCAATTTGCACATCTTCATGCAAATCTCTTGCTTTCTATTATTTTTCCCTTCTGTGGAAGGCCTTTTGGTTTGCATGTCTGATCTTGGTTTCTAATACTTTAACGAGCTTTGGATGTCATTAAAGTTGTTAGTGGATGTGTCAAGTTGTTCTTTTGGAAATTACTCTAACAAAATTGAACTCACTCATGCTCACTCAACTCCTAATGCATGTCCTCCTCATGATGTTGACATCATTGGAAAAGATGATGACAACATGAATAAGTTCCTAAATGATTGTCTTAATAACCTTGAAGCTAATGCAACTTTCTATCCATCCATGAGACAACCAGATCTTCCTAAAATACCACCCCTTGAGATGTTTGGTTTCTTACATCCTAAAACAAAATTTGAACCTAATTTCCATACAAAAGGTTAACCTAGATCCTCTAGACAAGAAAACACTTAATCATCCTATGATAATAAACTAACAAAGACTCCCATGAATCTATAAGAAACATATGGAAAAGGCTTCACAATCTTGAGAAAAAAAGGATGTGATAGAACAAATGAACATTACATTCATCATGTCCTAGAACAAATACCAACTATCGAAAACACAAAGGGAATAGGATATCAAGATCCATCTCACAACAAAAATGTTCCTAAAGAATATCTAAGGCTTCGCAGGGATGGTACAATTATCTTATATCATCATCCCGATATGAATGTTCTTCTTCCCAAGGAAAATCCAATGATTCATAACAATGACAAGGATGATAGGATCTCCCTAGGTCCTCTTCCTCAACCTTCAACTAGAGAAGTTGGTGAATATAGAAAATGCAAAAGACCTTACAAGTTACAAAAGCTACCACATCCTCGTCTATCACCTGAAAGTGAATGGAAGCTACAATTTCTTTTGAAAAAAGAATTAATAGCATTACCACCTATATATAGAATATTCCTATATACTAAGGATAGAAAGGTCCCACATTGCACATATCATGAAGTTCTAGGACACACTAGCAATAAGTTTCGTGCATTCTAGTTAATATTACAAAACTTTCACTTTGATGGCAATGATTTCCATCGAGTGATTGCATAATATTAATATTATTTCACCCCCTTTTCATGTAGTAGAACTATAGAATATTTTGTTCTCACTATTACATGACCTTTCAAATCACTTACCTCGGCTCCATCTTCTCTCATACTCATCAGGGACACGAAGTGGATAGACTCTTCCTAGTAATGCATTTGTTGTTATTGCTTAGTTGTGTTATCTACCTTCCTCTTAGACAAAAATTTCACAATGAAAACGATGATAGGATCTCCCTAGGTGTACTTCCTCAACCTTGAACTAGAGAAGTTAGTGAAAATCAATCAAATTCTAGTGTATTAAAACTTGCATTAGTGAAAAGCTCATTTAGCTTGCATTATTGCACCTAATTTCATTGAAAATTAATTAAATTATGCATTATCATGTCAGACACATCAGAAAACATTAATAGCATTAAATTCAATTCAAAAATTCTAAAAAATCTTCAAAAAAATTAGTACTTGGACTCATTCGCAGCCTTGGGAAAATCACTCCCTTTGCATATTTTTCACTGAATTTTATAGTATTTATAATTCATTTTCTGAGACTTTATTTCTTGTTGTTACCTTTCTATTTTAGCTTGCATATTTTCTACTTTATTCAAATCATTGCATCTAGCTTAAATCTAATTGTGAATTGCTTAAAATAATAATTGCATTCACAACATTCTTGCATAGTGTAGAATCTCAAATTTAAATCATCGATATGTGCTTTAACAAGCTTTGGATGCCATTAAAGTCCTTAGTGGATGTGTCAAGTTATGCTTTTGGAAATGACCCTAACAAATTTGAACTCAGTCATGCTCACTCAACTCCTAATGCATGTACTCCTCATGATGTTGACATCATTAGAGAAGATGATGACAAAATCAATAAGTTCCTAAACTATTTTTCTTAATAACCTTGAAGCTAATTCATATTTCTATCCATCCATAGGACAACTAGATCTTTATACAATACCACCCATTTAGATGTTTTGTTACTTACACACAAAACAAAAGTTGAACCTAAGCTCCCTACAAAACGTGAACCTAGCTCCTCTATACAAGAAAACATTCAATCATCGTATGATAACAAAGTAACAAACACTCCCATCAATCTAGAAGAAACATATGGAAAAGTCTTCACAATCTTGAGCAAACAAGGATTTGATACAACAAATGAACATGACATTCATCGAGTCCTAGAACAAATACCAACTGATGAAAAAAAAATGGAATAGGATATCAAGATCCCCCTCACAACAAGCATGCTCCTAAAGAATATCTAAGGCTTCATAGTGATGGTATGGTTATCTTAGATCATCATCCCGATATGAATGTTATTATTTCCAAGGAAAATCCAATGATTCATAACAATGAAAAGGATGATAGGATCTCCCTAGGTCCTCTTCCTCAATATTCAACTAGAGAAGTTGGTGAATCTAGAAACTAAAAAAAGACCTTACAAGTTACAAAAGCTATAACCTCCTTGTCTTCCACCTGAAAGAACAAAAGCTACAATTTATTTTGAAAAAATAAGTAATAACATTACCACCTATGAATAGAATAGTCCTATATCCTAAGGATGCAAAGGTCCCACATTGCACATATCACCGAGCTCTCAGACACAGTACCGATAAGTTTTGTGCATTCCAGTTAATATTGTTAAAGTTTCTCTTTGATGCCAATAATTGCCATCAAGTGATTGCATAAGTCTAATATTATTTTACCCCCTTGTCATCTAATAGTTGTAGAATATTCTATTCTCACTATTACATGACCTTTCGAATTACTTACCTTGGCTCCTTGTCTCACACTAAATGGGGATGCGAAGTGGATAGCCTTGTCCTAGTAATGCATCTCTCATTGTCCCTTACCTAAATTATCTACCTTCCTCTTATACAAACTAAGATTATGAGGTGGATGACCTACTCATAGGTTGACTTTCATTTTCCTTACTAGTCTTTTACATTATTTCTTTTTCATTTTCTTTTGTGTGATTGCATGTGCATAATGTGATCCCCTATGACACTCCATTTGATTTTTTCTCTCTCTTTGTGCATTCCTCTATTTGTACCTTCATTCTTCTCTATGTTTTATATCTATTTCACCTTTTATCTTGTTCTTTTGTCTTATGTTTTCCTTTTGGAGATGACGCAAGGCGTCGAGACACCCTATGTCTCTTCCATGTTGAACTGAAAGGTTTTTCTTTGTTTTCACCATTCTTCCACTTCTATGTGTATTTGGGGAATGATGATAGTTCCAAGCTCTTAAAAAAAATTTAGAAAATAACATACTAACCCCAAATCCATAGATCCCTTATGTGTTGTGTGTTTTCATTTTGGGGGCAATCCATCTATTTTCTTCTTCTCTTCCATGATGTAGCCTTACTCATAAACATATGACTTGGCATAGGGCTTTCAAAGTTGGTTCTCATTTATTATTTCTTGTTTTCATTTATAATTTTCTACTTTAAAGTAATTTCTCACAACATGGTGTTTAGAAATTTCTTTAAAGTGGGAGCATACATTGGAATTATTATTTTCATGGTTCTTGGTGCAACGTTCTTACTTCATACAATGCATTTTTCACTTTATGGATGGCATTGGGTGTAGTGTCCTTCAAGAGTGTGATCTCTCTTAGCATATCATATTCATCTTAGTGGCTTGATGTGATGAAAAATATCTTAATTTGTGAATCTTCTATTGTTTGATTGGTCCTCTCTTAGAGACTTTAGGCACAAGGTTCCCTAGGTAAAAGAAATTGCATGAACTAAGAAAGATTCCTTTGAACATTCCCATTTTTCATTTTGCATTTTTTGTTATATGGCCACCTTGCATAACACATATTGCATGCCTTTGGAGCCATCCTTTTTTTTTCATGAGCTCCAAGCATACAATTTTTTTCTTGCCTCATGAAGCTTGATAATCATTTTTTGTGTGGTGCCTTATTAAAGTTATGAGGAGGTATAACTTTGGTATGGTTTGAGTGGGAAGCCCAATCCAGGGCATTACTTTCCACATAGACACTTTCATGTTTGTGAGCGCATACCAACTATGAGTGTATTTTTCTCAACCTTTAGGAATTCTCACCTGGCGGACAACCAAGACTTCCATCACCCTAGAGTGAGTATGCATTTTCTAGACAAAGAACCTAGATTTGATCCACATCACATTGGACAAATGGTCAAATCTTGTTTCAATTCTTTTATTTGACCCTTTTTCTGTTTTTCATCTTTGGAAGTATATGCTTGCGTGTTTTTGTTGATCTTTATATCATTCTCACGTGTGTTCCTTTGTGATCAAGGTTATTTTTCATGGGATCTTGATCCTAGGGGATTGATCACCCCTCCTGATCATTGTCATCTCACCTTGCTAGAATTGGTACATTGGAACCCCTCTTGGTGTGTGTTTGTCTACTTTAGTGTGATTTTGAAGTAGGTTCATCCTCTCACTAAAGTTGGGGCTAAATGGAGTCACCGAAAAAGTAACCTTGCTACTTTTTTTGAATTGTTTGGGTCTTCCTTGTGATTTTTTTTAAATTTTTCCTCTATTTAGTGTTGTAATGTGGATAACACATTCACATCAGGTCTTGGGCCCTTGTGAAATTATGAATTTTAGTGGTTCCTTGCTAAACTATTGTGAAGTTTTGTAACAAACTTTCACACTTTTCTAAGGTTTTATCAAATACCTAAGAATAATAAACATAATTTTAATGGAAATCAAATTTAATATTTCCTTATTTGGAGTGTTGTAAAGTGTTGTAACATACTTTCACATTTCTCTAGGATTTTCATTAATAATTAGGCTTTCTTATGATTTAATTGTCCCTATTTTGCATCCACAAGCCTCATTTATTGCATCTTTTCAAGTATAATCCTGACACCAATCATTGACCAATCCTAATGTAGGTGTTCCTAGCTCGTGTAGCCTAGATTTAGTGTTTGGGAATAAGTTTCCACCTTGGGTGAATGAGTCCCACCTAGGTCTTTTTGGACCTAGTGCACGTTTCACACATTTCTAAGAAATTTTCATTTTTGGTCCCATACATTTGGCCTAGGTGGACTCATTCACCACCTTAGGCAAATGAGTCTCGTGTGACCAAAATTCAAATTTAAATAAAATTTCTAGTGGGATTTTATTCTCCTAGATCTGATGTAAGATTTTAGTGTTGTAATCTCAAGAATTTTTATATAATTGGGTATAAATACAAGGTTCTTTCACTCATATTCTCACCTAGCAAGTTTACAAGTCACCTAGTATTCAAGAAAGTTCACATGAGAATTTGAGCATTCACAAGAGCATTCAATAGATTCAAGGGTAGATTATTAAGCATTTTAGAGATTCTTTCAAGTGTCAATCGTCATGTCAAAGATTGATTACATCATGTTGTTTTAGAGCTAATGATTGTGATGTAGGCTTTATGATTCAAGCAAGTGTGTCATTCAAAGATTTATCAACATCAAGTAAGATTCCAATTCTACATCCATTGGAGCCATTACTTACATGTTTTTAGCACCTTATTGCTAGGGTTTGGTGAGTTGCAACATTGTTATTTTTTTATTCATCATCCTCCCACAATAATCTTAGCATCATTTTAAGGTTTAATTACTAACAAGTAGTTTGACCAAGGAAAACCCCTATTCTCTAACCCCACAATATTTGACCCTCTTTTTGTGTGTGATTTGCAGGGATAAATTATAGATTTGTCAAGAAGAAAAGTTGGAGAAAAGTTGTCTAATCCCTAAAGTTTTCAAATTTGTCAACAAGACTTGGAGAATATTGGAGAAGACCTACAGGTGGTAATTTGTAGTTTTAGATCTACAAACCAGTCAAAAAGAGAAAAGTAGATCGAGAGGTACAAAATCTAGGCCAAAACTTCAATAAAAAAAGAAGTGGACTGGTTTTCCACTATTGGTGAATGAGTCCCACTATACACACCTAACAAAGATTTTTATAGATTTGGATATGCTTTTTGTTGAAACCTATATCTTCACATTTTCCTAGAAACTGGACTGATTCACCGAGTTTGGTGGATGAGTCCCAAAACACACAAACAATATATTTTTCAATGATTCATATCTCCATTCTACCTTCTTCAATCTCCTAGGTGCACACTTCCAATTTCATAGCTTTGTATTGTATTTTGTTTATCTTTTTAGGTCATTTAGTGTTAATTTGCATTCAATTAGGGTTTAGTCTTACAACTTGCATTGCATTGTCTTTTCCAAGTCTAAACTTGGTGGTGAACCCCTCATTAAATATCATTCAGACTCTAGGATACCTCTATTGCAAGATTTCAATCTCCTTTGTAGTGAGATCTCTAAGGTTATCCTCTGAGATCTTCTTCACTATCCTCAAGATGTACAAATCCTTACAACATTAATTCCTAGTGTAGGGATTTTTTCTTCATTTCCATCCAAGCAATCCATAAGATCAGATATGCAGTTAATGCTATCCTTTGAACCTTTGATATAATCTTGATTCTTGTCTTCATGGCCATCAATATTTCCACTTTGTATATCAGATCATATTATATCTATCATTGAGGAAGGTAGGCCAATAATTTTTTATCCCCAAGTCGATTTTTAGGTGAAACCCTTTTTTACATGCAATTAGCCATTTGTGATGACCTCATTCAAACTTGGAACATTGATCTCCCACCTTCATGCTATGATCCTACGTTCTTTATTTATTGACACAACTTTAAATCATGACTATTTGACAAGCGGTCACTTAAATCTCCTATGTTGATCATGTCCTTCATAACCATCACATATCGCCAAAACACTTTAGTACAATCACATCCATTTCTATTATGTAGTGATATTCATCTGATCACTCTTTTTTAATGTTTCTGATCCATCACATATTGCTGATATGCTACGACCACTTCCAATCCTATCTTTGATGCATAAAAATGTAGCGATCTCCATTGGATCAGCTATCAATCAATTTGCATCATCCATTTCAATCTAGTTGGCACTAATAACAATCCCACTAAATCTCCATGAGAAAATAGGATAATTCCATGTGTCTTTTACTTATGTCACATTCCACTAACTTTACACATTCATTGCTCATTACTGAATCCTTTGTATCAATAATAAATGTAAGTGTGATTTATCAACACCTAGCGATGCAATACAATCCTGACACTTGTCCATGCTAACATCATAATCTACTATTATCGCTCATCACTCAAGTTCTTCAACTGCTTTCCCTCACAAAAATGATGTGAGGCCACATGTCACCAGTCAAACCAAGTCCATAATTTTCTTTATCATGCACCATCCGATCATCATGATCATGACCATTGAATGTCATCATCACATGTCGCTGATGTTAAGACCAACAACAAATTTCTTTCCATGATGTGTGATGATCATTCATCATGTATCATTGAACTACAAACTAGTTTTCAAAAGCTATTTGTGATGCACGATATCCAATGGTAGCTGTCAATTCTTCAATCATTGAATGCACATCACTTGATCTACAAAGGAACCCACTGACAACAATTGGGTGACAAGGTGAATGGTCCGGTCATCAAATGAACTTAAAGGCCATAGTTTATAACTTAACTAACTTTTTACCTTCAATTGGAAGTCAATGACCAAAAAGAGGACTCTTAAGGAACCATGAATTTTAACACTAGGATTTAATTGCAAAACCCTAATTTAGGTAGAGATGACACATATAACAATTTTGAGCATAACTTTCAACCTTTTGGACATGCATAACACATTTTTGAGCTTCTAGATCCACAATACACCATATTCCTTAAACATTAATGATAGAATTTTGATCATAGGGTTGGCACTCCTTTATGCATGATTAGTTCCATATCACACCTAATCCCCTTTTTAAATAAATAACAATAATATGCCAACAATCTCCCCCTTTGTCATTGATGGAAAAACTAAATGCTCACAACAATTGGATGAAATGCTCTAATACCAATTGAAATCAATTAAGATCTAGAAAAAATAAATTCTCATACCAATTGGCTAAAATGCTTTGATTCCAATTGAAATCAATTGAGATCTGTAACATTTTGATCTTTGTATCACATAGAAACTCTAAGAAATACACCTCTACTATGCTCATCCTACTCAATTGAGAATTTGTTATCAATTGAGATATAGAAAAACTAAATGCTCATACTAATTGGCTGTAATGATCTAATACCAATTGAAATCAATTGAGATCTATAAAATTTTGAGCTCTATATCACATGGGAACTCTAAGCAATACACCTCTACTATGTTCATCTTGCTCAATTGAGCATTTGTTCTTCTCCCCTTTGACATCAATGACAAAGGGAAAACTCAAATATTAAGTGAAAAGATTTGAGAATACAACCATCGAGTCGTTAGAAAATTGTAAAACCATTGGTACTTGACTTGATCTATTCTTTTAGTTTCCAGGGATGAATGAAATATAGAGGAAAACTCCCCTTGGACACATGCCCTAGTACTGGTAATTAGTGATATGATGTGGGAGAAATGAATCCTAATTTCTGCCTCATATATTCAAATTGTTCCTTGGAAAGAAGCTTGGTGAAAATTTTAGTTACCTATTCTTTTGTGTGAACATATTCCATGTTGACCTGCATATATGTAACCTTCTCTCTTGTGAAGTGATACTTCATGATATGTGTTTTGTTCTAGAGTGAATCACTAGATCCTTTGATATTTTTATGGAACTTGAATTTTCACAAATAATTGAGATAGGTTCTTTGTACTCCACCTTGATTTCCTTAAGTGTTTTCTTCATCCATAGGACTTGAGTACAACATGCTACTACTGCCACATACTTTGCTTTAGTAGTGGATAGTGTGACTATTTCTTGCTTCTTTCTCATCTAGGAAACCAACTTGTTTCCCAAGAAGAATGCTCCACCACTGATGCTTTTCATATCATTCACACTTCCTACCTAATCAACATATCTATATGAAATTAAATTGAAATTATTGATCTTCGGGTACCACAACCCATAATCAACAGTACTCTTGATGTACCTAAAGATTATTTTTAGTGAATTAACATATGAATCTCTAGGTGCAGCCTCAAACCTTTCCAATAGACATACTGCTTGATAATATCTGGCCTTGATGTAGTTAAATACAACAAGATTCCAATCATTGACCTATAAACTATTTGAGTTTCCTCATATGATTAATCCAATTTACTCAACTTGCAGCTAGTTATCATGGGGGTATTGATTGGTCTACTATATTCCATGCCAAATTTATTGAGCATCTCCTTAGCATACTTAGTTTGAGATATAAATATCCCATTATTAGTTAGTAAAATTATCAAGCCACGAAAAATTGACAACTCTCTTAATATTGACATCTCAAATTCATCTTGCATGTGTGTAGAATTTTTTTTGCACATTTTATCATTGCTACCACAAAAAATGATGTCATCTACATAAATAAAAACAATAATCATTTGGTCACCTTCAGACTTAAAGTACAAGTTACTATATGCACATCCCTTTTTGAATCCTTGTTGCTGCAAATATTTATCTAATCTTGAATACAATTCTCTAGGATCTTGTTTTAGACCGTACAATGCTTTCTCAATCTACAAACATAATCATAATCTCCTAACAATTGAAAACCTTCTAGTTGTTCTATGTAGACTTCCTTTTCCAAGTTTCCATTCAAGAATGCAAATTTGACATCCATTTGATATAGTTTGAATCCTTTGTAGACTGAAAAGGCAAGAAATTTTTTATTGCTTCTAGTCTTGCTACAGGTGCAAATGTCGTTTGAAAATTAATTCCTTTAAATTTTGCATACCCCTTGCACACTAATCTCACCATGTTTCTTATTATAGATCCTTCTTCATTCAGGTTGTTTATAAACACCCACTTGGTGTCAATCATATTTTTTCTTGTGGGTATAGGAACTAATTCCCATGTTTTATTCTTTTCAATCTGATTTAACTCTTCTTCCATGGCTTCTATCTAGCTCTCATCCTTGTTGGCTTCAGAGAAACTTTTTGGTTCAATTTAAGATAGGAGAGAAAAAATTTCTTGTTATTTATTCTTTGCAAACCTCCTACTGGTCTGAACACCTTCATTTTTATCCCTGATTATCTACTTTCCTAGATGATCCTTTTGAACATATTTTGTAGGGGTCTTCTCAACTTTAGTTTCCTTAGATTCTTCTTCATTACTTTCTACATTGTCTTCATAATCTGAATCATTTTCTAAATATCTTGCTCTAATTTGATATGTTTTATACTTTCAACAATCCTATCTAGTATTTTGTTATAAAATTTATACATTGTACTTAGAGTAGAATTTCTTAAAAATATTCCTTCATCACTTCTTGATTCAAACTTTCCTAGGTTTTCATCTTCATTTTTGATGTAGCACTTGCTACCAAACACCTTAAAATAATTTATAGATGCAAGTCTGTCATACCACAATTCATAGCCAATATTGTCACTATGAACTCTAATTTTAACTCTAGTCAAAATTTATACTCCAATATGTTAGAGTAATAATTTTATTACGCTTAATTAATTACATCATACTGGTTAATTAATTAAGTCACTTATTCCTCTAGTTGCTTAAGCTAAACTTAGGCGCATTAATAATTATTTATTAATTATTAAGTGTGCACACTAGGGTTTCATTTAGGGTTTCCCTTTTAGGGTTTCTTGATCTCCTTCATAAGGATTGATCTCTTTGTAATAACTGAGATTCTAATAATGCATTTTACACTTTGAGGTTTGCAGAACATCTTCTTGGTTTTGCATGTCTTTTGCATGTGACAGGTATCCATTTGCATGCAGGTGATCTTGGATTCTAACATGGTATCAAGCTCCAGACCTGCTGCTGCCTGTTCGTGATCTGAAGATATGGCTTCTCAGTGAGTTTCAAGTGCAAGGGTTTCCACAGGCATCGTTTTTTGCAAGATCTGGGGGTAGCCGAATTTTCGGGACACTATGGGCTCAAACGGACGTCGCCATCGCGTTCGCAGCGCCCCAAAACCCTAGAAACGCCTGTCAAATCGTCCATTTTCGAGCAGTTGGTTTCTGAGGCAAAATTTTTTTGTCACGAAGGCCGTACAGCCTTCCCAGCACGCATTTTGAGGCAAAACGCAGATCGAAAAAAAATGGAAAACGTGCATCTGTTTCGACGCTGCCAGCATAAATGAAGGGCGTCGCCGGCGCCCACCAGGAGCGGCGGCCGCGGGCAGCGCCGCCCCTTCCCACCACCGACCAGAGATCTAGCCCCCACGGACAGAGCCCGCAGTCCCATGGGGGACCGGGTGCTATGCGCCCAGCCCCCGAGGGCTTCCTGCAGCACTCCGCCGTCCATGGGAGAATCATGGGCCTGCCCAGCCCCCTGCTCTGCGCCCACGGTCACATGGGTGACCAGGGGCCGAAATTTTTCTGCAGGGAGGCCCATTTTTTGCGACGACGGCCAGCAGGCCGTCAAATTTATGCCCGTGAACCGCTGACGTCAGCATGACGTCAGCGTCTGTACGACTCTTTGCCCCTCCTAACCCTAGTTTTCTCTAAAGAAGCAGTTTTTTTCTTTTTTGCATAACTTGGGCATACGGTATCGAAATTGGGAAAACGAGATATCGCCGGAAAGCTGGTTCCGAGCACTTTCATTTGGTGTAGTTTATTTTTCAGTATTTTCCTTGTTTTACTGCATTTATTGCTGGTTGAAGTCAGATGTACTTTTTATGCTTCCGAGCTCATAACTTTTTGCCACGATCTCCGATTTTCGCTATCTTTGCGGCATTGGAATGGTATTGAGGAGCTCTATGTTGCTGTCCATGCACTTTTTTCTGTATCTGTCCCAGGTTTTTCATTATTCCAGATTTGGCCCGATGGGTGTTTTGGAGATTACTTGGATATTTTGACAGTTGGGAGAGTGCTTCTTGCATCTTTGCACTTCATTTTTAGTGATACATCATTTAATAATCGACTGCTGCTTCATAGATTCCAGAGTTGTTCCCGTTTGGAGTTTTCGAGTGTTCCGTGGCATCGGGTCTGCTGTTGCATGATTATGATTCCGATATGGTTTCTTGTAGACAGAAGTATCTTTCCTTGCTTGCCAGATTGCGGTTCCAGTGTTACTCTACAGTGTTCTTCCAGTGCTTCTTTGCAGCATGTCATATCATTGTAGGGGGGTTTTGTCCCACTGGGTTTTCCTCCTCTACCTCTTTCTTGCATTTGTAAATGGGTACCTGATCAGGCCTAGTTGCGGGACCCATCTTTTCTTGCATGCATCTTATTCTAGTGTTTTAGCTTCTTCCTAAGTTCATCTTAAGGGGGGGTGTTAGAGTAATAAGTTATTATGCTTAATTAATTATATCATACTGGTTAATTAATTAAGTCACTTATTCCTCTAGTTGCTTAAGCTAAACTTAGGTGCATTAATAATTATTTATTAATTATTAAGTGTGCACACTAGGGTTTCATTTAGGGTTTCCCCTTTAGGGTTTCTTGATCTCCTTCATAAGGATTGATCTCTTTGTAATAACTGAGATTCTAATAATGCATTTTACACTTTGAGGTTTGCAGAACATCTTCTTGGTTTTGCATGTCTTTTGCATGTGACAGGTATCCATTTGCATGCAGGTGATCTTGGATTCTAACACAATATGTATTGCTTCTCTCCAAAACATATGAGTAAATATAGCCTCTTTTAGCATTGTTTTGGCCATATCTTGCACAACCCTATTCTTCATTTCTACCAGTCCATTTTTTGTAGAGTTCTTGGTGTTGAATATTGTCTCTTGATTCATGTGCCTCATAGTATTCAACAAATTAAATTGATGTGAATTATCCTCTTGTATCTAACCTTAAGCATTTGATCCTTTTACCTACCTCCTTCTCAACCATCTTTCTAAATATCTTAAATCTCTGGAATTCTTGTGACTTATCCCTTAGGAATGTCACCCATGTCATTCCTGTGTCGTCATCAACTAGTAGCATAAATTACCTTTCTCCTTTCATTCCCCTTGTTCTTGTGGGTCCACATGGGCTAGTATGAACTAGCTGTAAAGGATTTTTGGTTGAATATTCTTTAGTTGGGAAGCTAGCCTTTGTTTTCTTTTCCTATTGGCACTCTTTTCATATGATGTTTTTAGGCTTTGATAGCTTAGGCATGTGTCTAACCAAACCTCTTGAACACACTTTCACTAAATTTTAAAAGTTTATATGGCCTAATATTCTATTCCATAACCAACTTTCAACATCCTATCCTATTAGATAGCTTTGAACTTTTACTTCAACAAGGTTGTAGAGATTACAATCAGTTCTTAATCCTTGTGCAAATATCTTTCCATTCTTTCTAATTTTGCAACCTTCTGAATCAAATGTGACTTTGTAACTATTGTCACACATTTGGCTCACACTTAAGAAAATTTTCTTTAATCCTTCAATATATAAGACATCTTTTGTGGGATTTTACCATATAGACTCATGATGCCTTTGCGACATATTTTGACTACACTATTATCAACTAGAATCATAGATCATCTATTATATTTATTGAGTGTGATGAACTTACTCTTATCTATAGTCATGTGTTTGGAGAAGCCACTATCTATCACCCATACATTTTTCTTTTCAACATGCAAGACATCTATGCAGTCATGGATTGTGTGGAGCTTTCTCCCTTTTATTTTCATACTTTATTAGTTTTCTTATGTATCTTTTCTACCATATCTTCCTTATTCTTAGATTCTTTGTTTGACTCAGGAGATGAAAATTTATTTTTCGCATTCTTAACATTTCTTCTTTTAAACATTTTTCTACAATTTTTAGCTATATGACTAAAATTATTACATTTGTAACAAACTACATTCATATCAAGTAAAGGAGCAAACAAATTTATGCTTTCAAATTTTACACTCCTTTTAGGAATGAATCTATATTCTCTAACCCTATGACCAAACTGATTTCATTAATAGAAATATCCATAGAATTATGAGGAATAACATCATAGCTTTTTTTTCTAGATGAGGAGGTATTTTGTGCATCTGCCTTCTTGTGTCTCTCACCCTAGTGAACCCATCTACATTAGTCCTTTTGAAAATTGTCTTGTTCTTTTGGTGATCATTATCTAATTGGTTATCCTTGTTTTCTATAGCAGGATATTCTTCTTCTTTAGTTTTCTCTACCTCTACAAATCTCTCATTGTAGTCTCTTCCTTTGCACTTACTCTCCTTGATAGGTTTATACTTTTCTTTTTCTCTAAATCTTTCATATAATTTTGTAGAAGCATTAACAAAAGAGCTTTTCCCTTTCTCTAGACCTCAGCCTAATTTTTCTTTGTTTACGAATGTTTGGGTGCTTAGTAACTCATCTAAAATTTTTGAGCCACTTTTCAACTTGAGTCCTTTCTCTATTTGTTCTTTAGCCTTTTCTAGATCTCTTCTTAGAGAAACATTATTTTCTTGAAGCCTTATGCATCTGTCAGCTTCAACTTGGAGCTTGGATTGAATCACATCTTCTACTCTCTTGGCTTCTTCTAGCTTCAGCTTCAAATCTACCACATTATGGGTATATTCTTCTAGTTCCTTGCTTAGTTTATTTGAATCTTTTTGTGCAAGTTTCTTTTGCTACTTTTTCTTCATTTTTAACTTCTGAATCTCATCTAGAACACATATGAGTTCTCCCTCAGGGTTAACCACTCCTTCTTCACCCTCTTTAGGAAGGTCTCTAGCCTTTTCATTCCTCTACTCCTCAAATTATTTTTTCATAAAGAGAAACTCATTGTCTCTTACAAAGAAAGCATAGTTTTGTTCATCATCTACACTATTGCAGTCTTCTGATACATCACTATCTTCTTGGATGTATAGGCTTTTCTTTTTCTTCTAAAAATTTCTTCTCTCAAGGTAGTAGGGTTTCTTCATCTTTTCATCTACCTCTTTTTTAGAGTTTCTTTTCTTATTGAAGGGATATTTAGCAATGAAATGACCTACTTTACCACATTCAAAAAATTTAAAAGGAAACTTACCTTTGTATTTGAAGGATCCTATTCTTAGTCTCCTAATGAATTTTTCCTCCTCTTCATCAGTCTTATCATCCTTAGATGGAATTAGTTTTTCCTTAGCTTCCCTAGGTGGTATATCCATCTCCTTGTTAATAGTATTGAAAACAACTACTTTCTTGGAAGGTTCTTCATCTCTCATCCTCATCTCATAGGTTGTGAATATACCACATAGCTCATTTAGAGTTAGTTTGTCAATTTATCTCCCTTCTTTTGTAGCAAAGATCTTAGATTCATACTTATATGTCATTGATTTGAGAAATTTTAATAAAACCACATATTCTTTCAACTCTTCTCCATATCCTTTGATAGAGTTCACAATATCATTAACTCTCAAAAGATAGTTTGCAATATTTTCTTCCTCTGACAATCCTAGGCCTTCAAATATAGCTTTCAATAATTATAGCTTTGTCAGTTTTACCTTGTCATCTCCTTGATAAATCTTCTTTAGTTTATCCCAAACATCGTGTGCATTCTTACAATACATAACTTTATTGTGCATAGACCTAGACCTACTGTTCATTATAGCGAACCATGATTTTTCATTGTTTTCAAAGTCCTTTTTAGCTGCAACATCAGTAGTAGGTGTGGGAGGTGGTGTGTAACTAGTTGCTACTAACATCCAAACATCAAAACCTTAGATCCCAAATATCCTTTCATTAATGAGCTCCAATAGGCATAATCTGTTCCATTGAGCTTATGTGGATTCGTTGAGGAAGAGCTTTCTTGAGTGGCCATCTATGTTTACAAAGACAAGGATCTACTCGATCTAGTTAAGTTTCTCCTAGGGAACCTAGTGGCTCTAATACTAATTATTGGAACACAAAAAATTATTGAGAGAGGGGGGGTGAATCCATATATACTTAAATTTTAGTTCTAGTACAAGGTGCAAACAAAAATCTTAATCTAGATGTGTCGATAAAAAACAAAATATATATGACAAACACATGCACATGAAAGATCAACACATAATACTAGATATACATGGAAAACCCAAGATGGGAAAAACCATGGTGATGCTACTATCCTAATCCAACCTCATAATGAAATCCTCTATTACATATTTTAAGGTCACCAATCCTAAGCATACACCTATCCCCTAAACTAAGCACAAACTTAGCTATTTGATGGCATTAACCTATCATATTTATAACATGTAAGATGATTACAATTTTTTCATAAAGAACTCTAATCAATGTTATAAATTTCTTTGTAACTGATCAATTATTTGTTATTGCCACAAAAACACTGTTCACTCCTCTACATTCCTCTATTCTAGCCCTTTTCCTCTCTTTCTTCTTTAGTGCATTCTCTATCCACCTCAATGCACTAGTGTACCTTTCTACAACTCACTCCTATATTTGTGAATTCTTTATTTTTATTAGAAGCACAAAGTCTCTACTACACACTACTTCATTGACCACCTTTGAATCACTTCTCATGTGCTTTGCGTAGTGCCAATCAATGAAAATCACCTCAGGATCTTCCATCAAGATTTGATCCTTTTTTGGGGTGATTATCTTCCTCACTGTCCTCCAACTACACCGAGATGCACAATATTAATTCCTGGTGCAAGGAATTTTTCTTCATTTCCATCCAACCCAGCCCTAAGATCATATGTAAAATTAATGCTTTCCTTTGAACCATTGATATGATCTTGATTCTTGTCTTGATGTAAATCTATACTACCACTCTATATATCAAATCATCTTACATCTATCATTGAGGTAGGTAGGCCAATAAATTTTTATCCCCAAGTCGGTTTGCAAGAGAAACCCTATTTACACATAGTTAGTCATTTGTGATCACCTCATTCAAACCTAGAATTTTGATCTCCCACCTTCACACCATGATCCTATGTTCTTCATTTATTGACACAACTTTAAATTATGACCATCTTATAAGTGCTCATTTAAACCTCCTCCATTGATCATGCCCTTGATAACCATCACATATTCCCAAAACACATTTGTACAATCACATCCATTTTTGTGATGTAGTGATCTTCATCTGATCACTTTTTTTTAGTCTTTATCATCTATTCCATATAGTTGATATGCTACAACCACTTCCAAACCTATCTGTGATGCATCAAAATCCACCAATCTCCATTGGATCAATTATCAATCAATTTTCATTGTCCATTTCAATCTCATTGGCAGCACTTGATAATAGGCCCACTAAATCTTCATTAGTAGATGGGATAATTCCATGTTTCTTTTATTGATGTCACACTCCACTAACCTTACACACTCATCACTCATCATTGAAGCCTTCATATCTCAAGGAAATTTAAGTGTGAAATAGCAACACCCAACAATGCAATACCATCCTAACACTTATCCATGTTGACATCATAATCTACTATTATCACTTGTTCCTCAACTTCTTCAACTAATTCACTTCACAAAAATGATGTGAAGCAATTGGGTGGTGTGATGCCACGTGTCACTAGTCCCACCAAGTCCCTATTTTTCTTTAATGTGCATCATCTAATCATCATGATCACGACCTTTGAATGTCTTCATTACATATCACTGATCTTAATACCAACTTCAACTTTCTTTCTGTGATGTGTAATGACTATTCATTGTGTATCACTGAATTACAAACTATTTTTCAAAATCTATCTATAATGCACGATATCCAACAATAACCATTAGCTCTTCAATCATTGAATGTGTATCATTTGATCTACAAAGGAACCTAGTGACAACAATAGGGTGACAAGGTGAAGGGTTGAGTCACTAAATGAACTTAAAAGCTGTAGGTTATAACTTAACTAACCTATAACCTTCAATCGATAGTCAATAACAGAATAGAAGAATCATAAGGAATGATGACTGTCAACACTAGGATTTAATTGCAAAACCCTAATTCAGGTTGAGAGTGCAAGTATAACAATTTTGAGCATAGATTTCAACCTTTTGGACTTGTACAACACATTTTCAAGCTTCCAAACCTACAATACACCATCTTCCTTAGACATTTATGAGAAAATTTAAACCACAAGGTTGGTACTCCTTTATGCAGGATCAGTTCCATCTCACACCTGATCCCCCTTTTACATCAATGAAAATAATATGGCAACAAGAGATACACAATTTTTTAGTTATTTCTAGAGGACATTATGGAAGAAGTTGAAGATAAATTTAAAGTTTATTTTTTGACACCATCCATAGATTGATGGACAAATAAAGGTGAATATATTTTTAGCAACTTGATAATATGCTTTGTAGGAGATAATCCAAAGGGATAGGATTTTATTTTACCATAACTAGAATTTTCTTATAATAATTTTGTCAATAACATTACTACCAAATCCCCATTCTAGATTTTATATGGGAGTAGTCTAAGAAAGTATTCTAAATTTAGGAAGATGAAAATGGGGAAAAGAAAACTATTAAGGCTAAATATTTTAAAGATAACCTAAAGAACTTATAGGAAGAGGTAATAAATCATATCAATAAGATGAACTCTTAGTATAAGATTAAGGAAAATAAGAAGTGGATATGTAAGGAATTCCACGTTGGAGATTAAGTCATATTTCACTTGATGAAAGAAAGGTTTCCAATGGGAATTCATAACAAGTTAAAAATGAAAAAGTCTAGACCATGAAAGATCCTAAGGAACCATGATTCAATAAATTCTTATGAGGTAGAGTAGTCAATTTGGATAAAAATATCTCTTGTGTTCAATATTGTTAATTTTACAAAGCATCATAAGGATATATGGATGATGGAAAAATTACATAACAATGAAATATTGTGGCACCTACTTCAAAGAAGGAAGGTAGAATAAATATTGGATAGTGATTTGGGAAAAAGTACATGAGATAAGTAGTATAAATAAAATTTGGTTAAATTGAAAGGAAGGACCATTGAAGATTCGTCATTGTTTGCTAAGGCAAAGGTTGAGTATCTTGGTTCACTTCTAAGTCTACAAATGTGAAAAGTTCACTTCTCAAATTACCCTTCTTGTCTAATACAAGATAATCTAGAGATGTAAGGGCAATATACATTACCAAATAATATTAGTTTTCCTTATTATGTTTATTTGGTTTTGGTATCATGATGACACTTAAGGGGTGTAAGATAATAATAAGTTTGAAAAGGTAAAAAATTATCACCTACTATTTTTAGTAAGGTGACCTAGTAGGGCACATATAGAACTAAAATTTACCTCAACAAGAAGAACAAAAGAATCATCTCAATATTCTATATCATGTGGGAGATATTAAAGTTTTCATCTTGGAAAATTATTCAATAAAGTTTTAAACTTAAATTTGAACTCCTTAGGAGCCTCATAAAATCTAAAAACATGGATGAAACTATCTTTAAATATTTTTTATGTTGTAGATATCTTTGGGATCTTTCGAATGATATATTATAATGTGAAATCAAACACTCAAGTCAAAATTTATGTCACTAGAAAGTTATGCTATGAAAATTTTAATTTCAAATGAAATATTTTAGAGTGGGAATATGAACAAATGAACCTTCAAGCACCAAAAAGAAATGAGAGTTACACTTTATAGAATATTCTAAGGGTGTTTTTGGTGTCAAATAAAGGGATGAAGAAAGGTTACAATAGGCAGCTCAATTAGTGAAGATTGCGTCTATAAATTGTAGGGTTTTCTTAGAGAGTTAATTTTCTTTGTAGTGAGAAAAGCACATGTGGTTGTAGAATTGTAATTTTGAATTTCCAATTCCATCTTCTTGAAGAAATCAAAGTACGTTATTTTCTTTCATACATTTTCTATGTTAATATATGTTGTTGTTTGATAAGTGGGTGTTAGGTGGGGTAGCCCCTCATCAAAAATGCACCTTTAACCTTCCACGAGATCTTAGATCTTTTTCCAATAAATATGACAATTTGGTACTTACAAAAATTAATCTTGGAGGTTTTTCAATTTCCATATATTAACAATTCTATAATGGAAGGTAAGAATTGTGTGACCCTCGCCCATGACCATTGTTTATATGGTGTCATAATGTAAGGGATAAAAGTTGAAATAAGTTAATAAAAATGACTTCGAATAAAGAACCCAAAAACATGAGATAGAACCCACTTACCACTAAGATCAAATTATTAATCAAGCCATGAATTCAAAATAAAGTTAGATAATCAAATCAAAACACAATTAAATTCAAAACAAGAACAATCTTATCATCCTATTGTTGGATAAAATGTGCTAGAGTGAAATGTTGTATTGCTTCAGCACAAAGCTTCCATGATAGTTTAAAAAATATTTAAGATGAATGATGATCTAGATGCAATGATATGACTCTCAATTTTCTCAAGAATAAATTTGGCATGACTTGGCTATGAAAATTCTAGATGATCTCCTGTCAAAAGTGAAGTATCAAATGTTGTTTTATAGATTTGATGAAATTATATAAAGGGTTAAGATTGAGATTCAATGCCCACAAAGAAGTGTTGAGATTGATCATCAACTCCCACAAATGAGAGTGAATCAAGGAAGATCAAGAGTTATGATTAGTTAGAACCCAAGATAGCTCCACCATTTTAGGAAAATGGTTAGGATATTTAAGATCAAGGGTGGAAATTTTATTACAAGATCAAAGGCTAGAAATGGTTGAGACAAATTGGTTAAAAGATATTTTGAAAAGTAATATTCCTTTAGAATATGCTTTGTGGATGGAAATTAGGATAATTAAATAATTAAAAAGTTGTTAATTATGGAGGATGAGGATTTAAAGTGGGATAATGAAACAATTAAGATTATTTAGTTACGTGGGATTAGAGAAAGTATTAGTTGATCTTGATTAAATATTTGAAATTATTCAACTAGGAGGATGAAAGGGAAATTACTGATGAAAAGGTGAATTAATTAAACAATTCAAGATTATTTAATTAATAAAGGAAAAAAGGGTTACTGATGGAAATGATGTCAAAAGGGGATTAATGATGAAAATGATGTGAAATACTAGTAAATGGAATTATGGAAATTAAAATGATGCCAATGATGGGAAACTGCAGATTTGGGATGTGTGATATGTATTAGGCAATTTTTTAGATGTCTACATTTTCCCTCTCTTTTACATAATGTGCTTGCTATGGTATTTCAAAGCATTTGATGCTCAAATCATGATAGAAAAATTCAATGATTCCTCACTATGCCCTAACAACCAGCAGAAGGATGATAGGATGCTAGGCTACCCCCTCGAGAGATCAACCAAAAATATTATTTTTTCAAGTTGGGCTTGAAAAAAGGTTCAAGAGTAGTTCAAATGCATAGAGGACAAAAAATTTGGCCGTAAGGATCACAAAATAAGATTAGGATGAACTAGGGTTCTCAAAATATAACCTAGGATGGTGGTCAAGGGTAACAACCTAAGTTTTAGGAGGGTTAAATAGGAAATTAGGGTTAACTTTCTCCTCATTTGCACATTCAGATTTAGGCGATTCTTTCTCTATGGCGATCTAGTGTTGCAAATGTGCATTGAAAATGGTGAGGGTTCTAAGTGCACCACATAAAACAAACAATGTTTGAAAATACCAATGGTCAGCCAATGTGGGGGTTTCAATATGGAAGCTTCCATCTTTAACTTTTTTTTCATTTCATTTCCATAATTAATTTTCAAAGTTATGATAGATAATAGTGGTCAAATTTAGGATTGCCACTATTGTTAAAAAGTGTCATTATTGTCAAATAGCGATGTTATTAAAGATTACTGGTTTTGCATGTTTGTAGTTATTAAATATGACCACATGCTATACTTTTTAGGAGATTGTCACTAATGTCATACAATGATGCTATTGTTGCATAAATAGGCCTTCTTTTGTAAAAGGTGACCATTATGGTCAAGTAATAGGCTCAATATTAAAAAAACCAATCACGAATGCTCCAAAAGATGGTTGCTTTTGCAAAAAAGAAGTAATTTAGCTAGTTTAACTATATATTTAGGTTTTTTGACTAGAATTTAGAAAAAAATGATGATGTTGGTTAAATGCTTGCAGACCACATTAAAACCTCTACATTCTATGGAGTGTTGACCATGGATCTTAGATTGGATAGTTTAGCTCCATGAGCTAGAGAGAGATCTCCTACAAGTTATTGGGTTAGAGAACATCGTATATATGCCTAAGATTTGGTCACATCAAGCCATGATGATAGTGCTAGTAGAGCATTGGAGATCAAAGGAAGCTACTTTTCATCTACCCATAGGTGAGTGTGCCATCACACTCAATAATTTTTTGTGGATACAAAAAATTCCTATTCATTAAGAGCTAGTTACTTATGATGTTAGGAGAGGTACATTGGCCATGCAAAGATTATTGGGCATCTAACATCTCACTGTTGTAGATTGAGAGATTGATCTAACTTTGTTTCTAGATATTACATATTATATGTTGATCATCTTAGCAAGATTGATCATTGGTCCCTTAATTCTAGATAAGAGATCATGACAGTTTTGAGTAGGTTGGGGAGTAGTGATCAAGATGATAATGGAGGAAGGTACCCGATATGTATGGGGCCCTTGAGCTTTAGCTCACCTATATCACAACAAGTACTAGGCATGTTATTATGGAGGTAGCATTATTTTTGTGGGTGTTAGCTTAATCCATGTTTGTGTATGGGAACACATCACCATCACATGTTTAGAGGGGATTGACTAGAGGAACACACGTGAATCATATTCATACAAATATCATGATTGGATCCATTACTGATAGCCCAAGAGGTTATGTTATTAAAGAGCCATGTTTGATGACATTATAGAGTTTATATGGAGACCATATCTAGATTGCGAGGTATGGACTGATGACCATGAGTAGGTGGTATATTGTCAATAGACCACGTATTTGATCAAGAGAGTGGATACCATCCTTGAGACATATCTTCCTAAAAAAGTTCTCCACTATTTAGGGAGAGTCAAACCAGACTAGTTGATGACTATTGCACCTCGAATGCTCACACAAATAGAGAGTTCAATTCATGGGGACCCTTGGTAGATTCCAAGAGGGTGGTGCTAGAGTTTAGATCATTGACACCTTTTAGATGGGTTTGGATATGGTAGAGATCTACTAGTAATTTAAAAAAAAAATATGATGTGTCTTTCCCTATCATAAGTTATGTGCATTTGTGCTTAAGGGTAGGTCCTAGGGTTTTAGGTTATAAATCCTCTTTTCAAAATTTGTATTCACTTGAACGTTGAACATTATAATCCTGTGTTGACTTGTGTACCTAGTTATTGGTCATTTAAGTTTCATCTTCAACCATTAAGGTCATTACATACACTGACCCTTTCGGTTAGCTCAGTTGGTAACCATCCACAAGTTGGTCATTTTAAATTTCACCATAGCTGGGCCACATATTTTATGTTTAAAAATTTGGTCTTAAAGTCTTCATACTCGACGGTTAAGTCTTGTTGACCTAGTTGTGGCCCTATTTTAAGAACTAACTTTTTTGGCATGTTTAGAAATAAATTTTTATGATAGTCGTTCGATTGTCGCAGGTTAATCAAAGTCATTCCCTGTGCACTCGTTCCATTTTATTGCCTAATATTTTATTCACACGGGCTAGCAGGCTTAGGCCACATGTCCTATCAGCCTAATCTTTTATTGAAGACTATAGGTAGTAGAAAATGAAATCCATGACAATTGATGAGACACATGGAAACATTCTCACCAATCCTCGCATGCTTGTTCTTGTTTATTTTTTATTAAAATAAACAAATGGGCTAGTGGGTGAGTGCCATGCATTGTGACAAGTGGTGGGCCCAATTTTTCTTAAGCGGTCAGTAAGCTGGGTATTGAAGGAGATCAACGATAGGCATCACCACATGTATTTTCATCTAATTTGTCCCTCGTGAGCCTATTCCTACTATTTATTAGGGTGAAGAACTCCCACAACCTAGCGAGCATGGTGACATGTGTAACCTCTCTATGGTGGGCCTTATATTTTTGCAAGAAGGGAAACAAACCAAAAGAAAATCAACATTGATTATGGATTAACGTGGTCTAATCTACATTGTCCCTTGCCACCTCATTGGTTCTTATTTTAATGCTTATTATAGGACATGGGCTGGCGGGCACAATGAAATTTGTCGCTCCATGGAGGGATCTGCTAGGTATTAACTATGACATGTGATCTAGTAAGGTTTCAACCTGATGGTTGATGGTGGGTGATATGGACTATCCTGACCAATCCCTTATATCCCATAAGGGCCCTACTTGTGTCTCCCATTTTCAATGGGTAGGCGGGTGACTACCATGTGGACTACTCCAAAGGGTCTAATACACTTTAGTAGAGATGAAATGCTACTCAAATTTGGCCAAAAATGCATTGAAATTTAGAGTGTCATCAAGCTTTAACCAAGTCTTTGGCATGCATTCAAGATTTGGGAGTTTCAACCATGAATTCTATTAAGTGTTGGTACATATTGGATAAATAATTTGAGATAATGCAAGGTACGGATTGATATTCTAAGAATTGATCATGATCACTTCCTGCTATCTATGTGGTGGTGAATTGTGAGAAAATTAATTCCCATCGGCGAATGGGTAAGTATGACATGACAAGTTTCATCAGGTGCTAAGTATGTGATTAATTATGTAGATGAAGTGGATGTTTATCCACTTGAGACATCTGATTGGGAAAAATTATCAAGCGCATGTAAATTAATCCTATCGTAATTAACCCTTCTAGCTAATTTTCTGTTGATTCATCTTAGTGTGTGATCAACAATTCAGATTCAAAATCAAGGAAGCAAGTTGATATTTCTCTTATGCGAGCTCCCTTGGAATATTAATTAATACAAATCATATTTGCTCTATTTATTGGTGATTTCCTACTTGTTATTCTCACTATTTGTTGTATGTGATAATTTAGAGTCTGGGAGTAAATGCACAAGGTTTTCTAAGTAGTTGTGGAGTTTGAGCTTGTTGTTTTACATAGTCCTGAGGGTGGTGTTTTTTAGAGTTGTTCCATCAATAATTGGTAAAGTGACTATATCTATCAACCCTACTCGTAGGTCTAGGAGAACTCTTGAGTCTCAAAATTCTAAGCCCAAAGAGGAGCAAGATGTTCTTGAGGTTCCTATAACACCAAAGAGGAAGGCAAGAGCTGAAATTAAATTTACACGCTACTCTCAAGAGTGAATATCATCTAAGGATATGAATTGTATCTAAGGAATTGGTCAAAGGAAAGGAAAAGAAAGCTGAAATTCCTAAGAGAGAGACTACCAAAAAAAAGAAGTATCACAAAGCTTTTATGGGATGACATCAATCTCCCATTGAAGTTTTGGATGATCCATCTGACAGTGAAGATGAAATTGACTCTAGCTATTGCCAATATCCAATGGCCATGAGCAATCTGACTGACTTTGAGGATGAAGTGGTGATTTCCACTCCAATTTCAACAAGGACATTGAGTGGGTGCTCTTATTCTATTGACTAGGTGGAATATTTCCCTGCACCCCTCTTGAGTTGATTCTCAGGTGTTTTGTCCTTTGTGTTGACATGTTTCTTTGGGATGGTGTGTGTGATTTGGGTTCTTATGGTTTTCTACCTTTTTTTCTTGATTGTGACTTTTGGGGTTTGATATGAATGTACAAATTTTGATGTTGTGATGCGACGCCTTTTGGAAGTCTGGTGGGCTTCCCTGACAAATGTTTTTTGATATTTTTCTCTCTCCTGTGCTACAAATCATGATTTACAACTTCTTGGGGAATATTTTGAAGTCTAGTGAAGTTAAAAATGAAATGAATTAAAATTTGACTGTAATTTATCCCGGTGCTTGTTGCTCCCTTACTCTATAAAAGGGATTTCAAGGCTAATTACATTGGTTGATTTTTTGAGTCTTAGAAATGGTCTAGGTGAAAAGCTATGTACAAGAAGAAATATATCATATAAGGGTGATAGATAGAATAGTAAGAAGTCAAGGGTATATGTGAACTATGTAGTAATCTTAAAATAGTTTTATGCAAGCTTCATAAATGAAAGGAAAATATCAAGTTCTTATATGTATACTCTTATATATTTTCTCCTACAAGTTATGAATGAAAATGTTAATGATATTCTAGTTCATCTTTAATTGTTTTGGTTGATTGTATGGATTTCTTTTGGACCATGAGTTGATTAAATGCTAAATTAAACTCATTAAATTTATAGGGAGGAGTATAAGATTTGGTAAGAAGTTATGAATAGAATATAGTGAGTTGCATGCTACAATGTGTTATGAAAATAGTGCAAAAATCTCTGAATGAATGGCTTATGTATTATTGATTATTACATAATTTGACTTTATTTCCCAATAGACAAAGCAATGGTCGATTTACTAAGAATACTTTAGACAAACTATCGATCAATGCACCTTGATTAGAGAATTGTAATGAGAACAATAAATCATTTTAAATACTTTCAATTATATTGTGTAACTCTAAAGTTCCCCTCCATTCCAAACACTAAGTAGTAATTTGTTCAGAGAATAGCCAAATCTTTGATGAAGGATGCTTAGTTGTGTTCAAATATGAATTTATCTATGTATAAAATCACTTCTAAGGACTAAATCTCCCTTAAAATTAATAAGGAATACCCTCCTAAGTTTCACAGAGCTAGAAGAGTAGGAGTGAGTGCCTAAAAATCCTTACTCGTTGAGTTGGCCACTAAATTTGACATTTCTTGAGCATAAGGGTTGGATACCCTTTAGAGGAGTTTAAGGTCTAGAGAGAAAACAAAACATCAAAAGAAATTGCAACTATGTTGGGGAAGTATTCAAAAATTTGGTTGTAGACGGTCTTATCAAAAGAGTCATTCCATTTTTGTAACCAGTAATTGAAAATTCTAGTATCTCATTTGGCCATCTAATTCACCAACAAAAATGGCCACTCCATTTGGGAGAACTTTAAGAAATTTCTAATAAAAGAATCCTAGTTGTAGACTATTATATAGTCAAAATTTTGGTAAATCTAAACATCTAGTTCAAATATTTTGAAGTTTTTAGACCTGGAAGTGATTTTGTTGTAGAAAATTACAAAGAATTCATGTGATTGCTATAGTAGAAGACCCACAAGGAAATCTATCATTAAAAGATCTTCATATTGCTTGAATTTCAGTCCTCTATAAGAAGAAGTGGCGAATTTGTCTAAAGAACCTACTGAAAGATGTGAAGAGAGTTTCGTACTTACTAAGATTTCCTGTCAAGAAGAAAGGTTACTAGCTATCACAAGTTTCCAGGTATTCTCATAATCTAGATTAAGTGTTATCATGTGTAAAAGGAAATTTTATGAGAAGTTTTCAAGAATTGAGGATAATGAATGATTCCCTATTAAATGAAATTGCATTAAGAAAGGGAATATTAATGGTTCGTTTCATACTTCTAAAAGTGTAATATGTAATATTTGTAATGATTTAAGAAGTATGTTTATTTTTGAATTATTCCTCTGAGAAAGTTTCAAGATACAAAGATGTAGCCTATATCTTAGCATTGTGGTTAAAATAGTGAACAAGGTAGTTATTTGAAGTTGATAATCACTAGATAGTGAACATAAGAAGGTTTCCCCTATGATATAGCAAGTAAAATATGCAGGGAAATCAATTTTTACCATGTCTTCAAAGGGATTTTGTTATTGAAAGGTATATGCCATTGGATTTTAGTGGTATTAGAGGTTTCCCTAATCTCATTCCTAAAAATTTTAGGAAACATTTTCCCAAATTCATAGGGAAGGGAAAAGTTGAAAATCAACCGCTAAGCACTTGCAAACATTTGTGGATGTGATGGGGGATTATGAGATAAATCATGAGGATGTTGCCATGAAACTTTTTGTTCAGTCTTTAAAGGATGATGCTAGAAATTGGTTCTCATTTTTACCTCCTTTTTCTATAGCCTCAAGGAATCAGTTTATGGTAGTCTTTTTAGAAAAAAATTGGTGAAAGGGTAAACCCAAATGTGGTGAGAAATAATTTTATGGAAATCCATAAAAATGAAGATGAGTTGATTCCTAATTTCAACCTTAGATTCTCACAAGAAATAAGGGATATTCCAGAAAGTGTAAAACCAAATGATGTTGAGTGTTTGGTTGTGTATTTGGGTGCATTTGATAGTAAGATGAGTTATTGGCTAAGAGGCAAGGAACCAATAACATTATACTAGGAATATCAGATTTTTATGGATATTGAAATTAACTTGAAGTATTCAATGATGAAAGGATGTAAGATTGCAAGTACTGGTGCACCTAGTACACCTATTGCAAGAGGGATTCATGGCTCACATTATAGAAGTGATTGTCAAGATAATAGTGCTTCTACTGCTTTGATTCCTTAATCATCACAAGATGCAAATCATAAGAGTTCAAAATGAGCATCAATGGAGTTCGAGTAAAGTTGATAAAGTGTCTTCTATAAAACAATTATATTAAATGAAAAGGCACAAAGATGAGTCACCTTATGATCCATTCTCAAGATTATTGGATTCTCCGTTGGAGATTCCTAAGAGTCTCAGACCAAAGGATTCAATATGAATTGATCTCTTTTGTGAAATTTATGATTTTGAATTGATTAAATTTCCAAAGGAATTGAAGCCTTAGATGTTGATCAAGTATTTGAATGGATAAATATTTTGGAAGGAGCTAAGTGTGATCATGTACAAGAGGTGATATTTTAGAATATTGATAGTGGTTTTCCTATTAAAGAAGACTAGAGAGCAATTCAATAATAAAGATAAGGTATAGTAGAGCTTGAGCATCTACCTTGTTCTATAGGCAAAGGTAATGATTGTGATCACTTCACAAATAACATGTATGATAATAATGAAGACATAGGGTTTGAAGACAACCCATAGAGGCATGAGCTACATCCTTGGGATACCTTGAATAGGGAAGAAGTAGAAGAATTAAGAGAAGTATTTCACTACCAAGATTTGATCACTAGTAGTGATTCATCTATTGTTTATCCATTGCAAGCCAGAGGGAAAGATGTTAGAAATGAAAATTTGAGCATTCAGTCTGAATACAATTTTAGTATTGATGAATCTCCCTATTGTCATAACCATGATGATAATGCATGTATTCATACCTCTATGAACTCTTTTTTCCTAGAATAAATGGAGGTGGAATATTTTTCTTTGAATAAGATTTGTGAAGATAATAATGGAGATATATATCTACTTGAAGAGGAACAATCCTCCTCCTATGAAGATTTTTTAGACTGTGGATCAAACATATTGATAATTGATGATTTGAATGAGGTTGAAAATATGTCTCTATACTCTTCTAGTGATTGTAATGGTTTTGAATACAATGATGATATGGAGGATTTGGATTATCATGCTAAGGGAGGAGAAGCTTGTATGACAAAAATGAATATATGGGATAACCCCTTGTTTAATGAGTTTTCATCTTCATTGGAAATAGGAGATTGTGATCATTATTGGTGTAGAAATAATCCAATTTTTTATGACTCTAATGATGCATCCAATGTAGTGTTGGAGTATAGTAATGAACAATTAAGGAAACACATTGATGAGCTCCTTGAAGGTATTGCTTCTGGTTATCTTACATCTAGCACATATATGGTTAGTAAATTTGTGGATCAACATGAGATTGAAATTTCCACTTCTTCCTCTATGGATTGTAACTACCCTTGTGAAGAATATCAAGAGTTACTTTACTCAAATGTAAGGTCCAGTGATTAATATTGATAAAGTTACTCATGCACAAATGAATGAACAAAGGATATGGGAGGCATACATGGAATGTAATGAGGATATGCAGCCAATGGAGCATGTTAATTGTGTGGATTATGAATAATATGAAGGAAAAAATGTGTGTTTAGTGGGTTCATCCTAAACATAGAGCTAAAAATGATAAAGGGGAAGATGAATGTGCTTATCTCCCTATTACTCATGACTATTTGTGTGAAGTAAAAATACAAACATTTGCTATAGGTGAAAATTATAATGATGTTTTATGGATGAAATAAGTTTTTTAAAATGATTAGAATATACATCATGACAAGTATATGGAACTTGAATCAACATTATTAACAATTGATAATGTTGAAGAATTTTTGGGTCTACCTGATATTGCACATGAATTTAACTTTGTGCATGAATGTCTCTTTGATTATCTTGTGAGTGTTGATTTGTTTGAGCCTAATCCTAAGGCATTTCACTTTGAGTTCAATGATTATTTGGGGAATGAGTTAGGGTATATTACTAAACTGAAGATTAATATATTTAATCAATAATGGGATGTTACATATGACCCATAATCCCATGATACCAATGAGTATTCAGATACAGTATAGTTTAGGGATGTTCCTGAGTATGCTTACTTCCTTTTTGATCCATTTGTGGGTTGTTTACAAGGTACACAGTAAAGTGTTTCTGAAGGATTTCAGTTTGAGATGCAAACTGAATATGAAATCAAAGTCTGTGATGATATTAACTTGGTTGATTATGAATGTTTCAGTTTTCCAATCCAATCGGACATGGTTGATTGTGTCAATCACAATGAAGTTGATTCTTGGGAAATGCCTAGTACAATAGTTGATCCATTGCAGAAAATAGAGAATAGTTTTTTTGATAGAGGTAAAAATTGGCCTTAAGTTTTGCGGGCCAGGGGCCACCAATTTGAGAAGTGAAACCTATGAAATGGATGAAAGAAGGTTTCTTAGACTACATGAGATATGCATTGTATATTTTTACAATTAGTCTTGTATATTGGATTTGTGTGTTTTCTTCTTGTTGTGTATATTTGCCTTATTTGGGAAGACTCCTAGGTTTTGTCTTCCTATTTTGGTCTACTTCACCTTGAGATCTGGTTTCTCACCATACCCACCAAGGGTATGCATCCCCAAGCATGAGCCACTAGTAGAGATCTACCAATAATGTAAAAAAACCTATGGTGTGTCTTGCCTTGTCATTATTTTTTTTTCTTTTGTGCTTAAGGGTAGGTCCTAGGGTTTGAGGTTATAAACCCTCTTTTTAAAATTTGTATTGGCTTGAATGTTGAACATTATAATCCTTTGTTGATCTATGTACCCAGTTATCGGTCATTCAATTTGCGTCTTGATCCATTAAGGTTGTTACTTACACTAGACCTTTCGGTTAGGTTTATCGGTAACCATCCACAAGTTGGTCATTTTATATTTCGCCATAGTCGAGCCATATATTTCATGTTTAAAAATTTGGTCTTGAAGTATTCATCCTCGAGGGTTAAGTCTTCTTGACCTAGTTGTGGCCCCATTTTAAGAACTAAAATTTTTAGCATGTGCAAAAATGAAGTTTTATGATGGTCATTCGATCGTCACAAGTTAGTCAAAGTTGTTCCTCATGTGCCCATTCCATTTATTTCCTAATATTTTATTCACACGAGTTGGCAGGCTTAGGCCACATGTCTTGTGGGCACAATATTTTATTGAATATTACAGGCGATATTCAAAGAAATCCAAGGAGGTTGATGAGATATGTGGCAACATCCTCACCATCTCCCACATGACTATTCTTGTTTATTTTTTATTAAAATAAAAGAATGAACTCACAAGCAAGTGCCATGTGTCATGACAGGTGGTGGGCTCGATGTTTCTTAAGCAGTTAGTAAGTTGGGTTTTGAAGGAGATCAACGACATGCATTGCTACACATGTTTTCATTTGAGCCATTCCCTACAAGCCCATTCATATTATTTATTAGGGTGGAAAACTCTCACGAGCTAGCAGGTGTGGTGACACATGTAACCTCTCTATGGTGGGCCTTATATTTTTGCAAGCCATGCAAAAAACCAAAAGAAAATGCACAGTGGCTATGGAGTAACATGCTCTAATCTGTGTCATTCCTCACCACACTATTAGTTCTTATTTTAATGCTTATTACAAGACAAGGGCTAGTGGGAATAGTGACATTTGTCACTCCATGGAGGGATCTATTGGGTCTTAATGATGATGTGTGCTCTAGTAAGGTTTCGGCCTAATGGTTGATGGCAAGTGATATGGACTATCTTGACCAATCCTCACCATCCCATAAGGGTCCCACTTTTGTCTCCCATTTTTTAGTGGGCATGTGGTCATCTTCCATGTGGACTACTCTAGAGGGTCTAATACACTTTACCAGAGATGAAATGCTAGTCAAATTTAGCTAAAAATGCATTGAAATTTAGAGCATCACCAAGTTTTAGCCAAGTCTTTGGCATGCATTCAAGATTTAGAAATTACAACCATCAATTCTGTCAGGCATTGATACACATGGGATAAAGAATTTCATGCAATGCAAAATACATGTTGATATTCTAATGATTGATCATGATCAATTCCCACTATCTTTGTGGTGGTGAATTGTGAGCAAAATAATTCCCATGAGCGAACGGGTAAGTATGACTCGACAAGTTTCATTAGGTGCTAAGTATGTGATTAATTATGTAGATGAAGTGGGTGTTTATCCACTTGAGACATTTGGTTGCTAAAAAGTATCAAGTGCATGCAAATTAATTCTTTCATAATTAACCATTCTGGTTGATTCCCATCGATTCATCTCAATGTGTGATCAATGACTTAGATTCAAAATCAAGGCATCGGGTTGATAGTTCTCTTGTGTGAGCTTCCTTGGAAAATTAATGAATACATGTGGTAGATGGTCTATTTATTGGTGATTTCCTTCTTCTTATTCTCACCATTTGTTGTATGTGATAATTGAGAGACTGAGAGTGAGTACACAAGGTTTTCTAAGTAGTTGCAGAGTTTGAGCTTGTTGTTTTATGTAGGAGGGTGGTGTTTCTAAGAGTTGTTCCATCAACAATTTGTAAAATTAGCATATCTATCAGCCCTGGTTACAGATCCATAAGAATTTTTAATTCTTAGAATGTGTCTGAGGTTCTTGTAACACTAAAGAAGAAGGCTAGAGCTAAAAGGAAATCTGCACACACTACTCTCAAGCATGCATATCATGTAAGGAGTCAAATTGTATCTGAGCAGTTGGTCAGAGGAAAGGAAAAGACGATAGAAAATCCTGAGAGAGAGGATGCATGAAAAACCAAGTATCATCGAGCTTTTATGGGATGACATTGTTGGCACATTCAAATATTTCAAATTTGAAGTGCCCATATTGAAAAATTTGCCTTTCCACACTCAAAAGTGCACCTACAAAATCTACCTAAATGACCTACTTTGGAGGGTCACCATTCAGAGCGAGTTAATTTTCATGTCAAAAGGAGTGTTTCTTTCCATTCTCCCCACATTAATGTACTCCCTAGTTTGATTCCAAAGCCTCATGATCAAATTTGCTCTTTTTACAAGGCTAAAAGAAAATGCAGTTTGCTCTGTTTCCACACCTACATTTTTAGAACTTTTTAAGGTGGTCAAGTTTGACCTTTACTATCTGGTGAAGAATGATAATTCAAAGATAGCCCTCTTTCAAACGTATTTAGTGTACCTAGATGGCTTAGTGTGTCTGGTGAAAATTCCCTAGAAGATGATTTGATATTTTTTCAAATTGGCAACTTGGTGGGTTTTAATTGGTCTTAAACAGGAACAAGTGTAGAAAAGTCTGATTAAGCCACTTTGATGTTGAATATCTTTCACCTCATGATCTATTTTTCTAAGTTTTTTTTTGCACTCCATTATCAGGTCAAGTGTCTAATTTCCTACTCAGTGTCAAGGTCTCAAAGTAAGTTATGATGGGTTATTTAAACATTTTCTGATCGCGACAGGGCCAAAAATGGTGTTCCAGAAAGTTTCATATTTTGCAAATTTAAAGGATAACCCATTTCATTTTTTGGATCAAAACATCTCCAACTCCATGCTTGTCAACAAAAAAGATCATATGATGCATTATTTTAATGCGTTTTAGTCACGACAAAGGTGTTTCGAGGGCTAGTTTACAAATGAGGTACCTGAAATATTTTGGAAATGCAAATTTTGAGGAAATGAGTTTTTTCTAAATAAATTATAAAGTCCCTATGCAAATTTGCATGGCTCTAGGTGTCTCGATTTTCCCACAGTAAATTTCCTCTATCTGGTCTGCAACCAAAAATTAAAATTTCACTATTTCCTAAAGTTTAAAAGGAAAATGTTTTAAAAAAATTTAAATGTTTTAAAAGCTTTCAAAGAAAAAAGTGCACAGGAGAAAATAAGGAATTAGGGTAGATAAAATATTTCAAAGTTTTATAAAGTCAAACTTTATAAAATCTTATTTTCCTATGCACGTCAGTCCCGTGTTCCCGTGAAAGCTCTTGGTGATGGCAGCAGAGGATGGTGGAGAAGCGGGGAGATGAAGGGAAGCATTGTAGAGAGATTGAGACATTCCAAATATTTTAACAAAACTTTGACTTTGCCTATTGTGAACCCCTAAACCTGCAAATGCACAAGAGCAACAAGACACATTAGTTGTTAGATCAAATGCATGCAAACAAGTATGAGAGATTCCCCATAAAATCCATCTATTCAAAGTAGATTAGGAAATGAAGAACACAATAAACTTTAAATAAAAGATATTCATTCATAATTAAGCTACTAGCATGATGATCTTATGGGGGAATTGGTGCCAATGAAGTGTTGAAATTGGCCCTTTCCCAATTCATAAGTAGCAATGGTATGTGATGGAGAAATGGTCAAATCTCCAAAGAGATTTGAGCATAACCTTATTGCAAATCTTGAAAGATGATTAATGGTTGATTGAAATGGGTAAAATTGGCTCTCAATGTGAAGAGAGTAACTTTGCATATGATTGTGGATGAGGATGAAGTTGAGTAGAGTAAGTTTACTCAAGTTGTGGATGATTGAATGAGAGGAAGAGTCTCTCATTTATAGATTTCCAAAATGGAAAAGAGAGTGAAAATAAGCAATGTGGGATAAAAGATAATCCAATGGCATTGTGCCACTTGTCCACATGTGATTGGAGGAGGAATGAACACATTTTCGTCAATGTGCATGATAAATGCTATTGGATTCAAATTTGAAATTTGAATGTGACATGTGAAAGGGAAAGAGAAATGAAGTTAATGTCACTTGGCTCAATGCACAAGGACATGTAAGAGGCATTGAATGTTTTGTTGGAAGGACCAAGCCCACTTGGACTTTTTGAATTCAAATTGAGGGAATATTCCCTTTTGATGCCATGTGAGGGAAAATAGAAAATTAAATAAATCAAAGTAATTGATTTATTGTGCAACTTGCATTCTCTAGAGGATTTTAATGAGAGGGATTAACTTAATCATGGTTTTGATTAATTTAATGAAGAATTAGATGATTTGACAATTTTGACTTAAGTAGATGAATTGATTTAAATTAGAATTGAGAGGAAATGATTAAATGATTTGATTTATTTAACCAAAGAGGATAATGTTAGATTAAATTAAATAAGGTTTAATTTATTCAATTTAATAAGAAGAATTTTAGAGGTTAATTAAATAAAATGTATTATTTAATTAAATAGAGATATAAGGTTAACTAAATTAGAATTGATTAATTTAATCAACAGGGAAGAATGATTTAATCAGATAAATAATTATTTATTTAATTAAAGGTGATGCCAAGCCGAGAAGGTGATTCAGGATGAAACGATGTTTGTAAATCAGGATCCAGTATGTTGGATCGAATTGTACATTTTCCATGTCTACACCTATTAATTTTTTTTTCAAAAGAAAAAGGCTCATTCTATATTGTTGCCCCTATCGTGCAATAGGAAGTGCTACAATCAGAAAATACTTGCGGGGAAGTGGGCAAGCATGAAGGATGCTTCTCCTAGCATTAAAACTATTAATCATCACCTATAGGGTCATTTAAAAGATTTTTGGTGTTTTATTTGTGATAGTTTCATTTTTCATATCTACTATGAGCATCCATGGGTAGAAATCAAACTGCAATCACGTTTTTGGTTTTCCTATGAGATTTTGGGGGTGTTTTCGAGTTCAAATTTGTTGTTCCATACTTAAAATTCATCCCCTAATCTATCCTATTGCCTGGACTAAGCTTTTAAGCATATTTTTGATTGATTTTGGGTGCCTCCAACCATCAAAATGCCCCTACACTGCAAAAAACGACCCATCAATGTTAAGAAATTTGAATTGGAAGCTGTTGGATGCAATCAAATAAGCTAAATGGAACGATTGGCAGCAAAGGAAGATCATGGAAAAATCTCCATCCTTGCTTGCAAGCCCGCAAAGATGAAGGATGATGCCATTGCAGAGCATCGAGGGCATGAGAAATAAAACATCCCGCAACAATATTTTGAGTTTAAAATATTTTATTGAGTTGTTTGAAAGCTCCCCCACCAGCCCGTGAAGAGAGGGGCTTACATTAGAAGAGAGGTATGGGGGCACGAGGATTGGCCTCTCAAAAGAAATAGTTTAAGTTTTAAAATATTTCATGTTGTTGTTTTATTGCTCCCCCGCTAGCCTAAGTAACTTTTTGTTGCCATCACAAAGAGTTGCGGGAGCATGGGCATTGTTGGAGGTTATAAGGTGGGCCTTGGACATTTGATAAATAAAATATTTTAACGTTTTCTTTCACTGTGGATTAAAATGTTGAGGATTTTAATGGTCTAAGTAAAAAATTTGAAATCTTCACCATTAGAAACAATCATTTGTGTGAAGTAAATATAAAATTCACACTTAAGAAATAATTTATATGCCAAATATGAAGTGATTTAAATTGTGAAAAGGTGAAAGGAGGTTTATTTTTCAGTTGTGGAAGGGAAAAGAGGAGGTTACAAGGTTTCTTACAATGAGCGTTGTTTTAATGCAACTGGGTAGAGAAGTGACAAAGAGGATATTTTACAGCAAGGGGAAAATATTTTCATCAAGTGAAGAGTGCTTGCATGACAATAACATGGGGAATATTTTCAATTAGAGAAAATGGGGAAAAGTGTAGATCAGGGGGAATGTTTTTTAGTTGTAGAGAGGTAGGAGAGAAAAAAGACAGATGGCAGATGAAAATAAGATTTGAAGAAGACATGTGACAAAATAAGATTAAATCTGGAGCTCTTTCTTGTTTTATTTATTCTCCTTCTTTCTCTTTTCTAGAGGGTTCTGGAATTTTCATTTTCCAAGCATATAGATAGGGTAGTGTTGAGTTTTAAGTTGCAGATTAGAGATATTATTACAGTGGCTTTGTCTTATAAATAGGAGAATCAATGTCTAGAATTGCAATGTTATTGCCATGAAATTGTCTCCATTATTTTAAATTTCTTGTTATATGAATTAAATACTTTGAGGAGGTTTTGATTCACCTTTACAAGTTTTCTATAAATGTATTGCTTGTTCACTAGTCTCTTTCAAGGAAACAGATAAATCTCTCTATTCAAACAATTATAATCTTAAGTTTTGTATTCAATTCCATACGGTTTTCAAAATATCAAGGGTATTTAAAAATTGTCTTCACAATGTTTTATGTGATAGTAATATTTATTCATGGGTTTTTTGCAAGGGAAGAATTAAAATATTTTGAGTAAATTTTTGTGGTTTTGGGTGCATAGATTGGATTTGTAAGAAGAGTTTAAATGACAAGATAGGTAAATTTTTTAGTGTAAGGAATTAACATCTTGAAATGCATTGATTTAGCTCCATTTTTTCATATTATTTCTACTATGGTTTCATGTTTGACTCTGTGACTCAAGATTAGGCATTGGTCTATTGGAGGCTTCACGTTTTTATCTAGAAACAAATCAAGTTATAAAAATTCCTTTTATACCCTCTTATTGTTATGTGTAGGTTTTACATTACTTTTTCTCTCAAGGATGACTAGGTGATATGAAATCAAAATTAAGCCAATTCTAGGTTTGAATCATTTACATTCTGATTAAATATTTTGAGAGCAATTTGTTTAAATGTAATACTTGGCTAAAAAGTACAGGAATCCAAGAGTATTACCAAGGTCTACCTTCCTAGGTCCTCTAGATCCTGAAGTGAAGGGGAAATTGCTTATTTCTTGTTAAGTTGGCCAAGTCCAGTGTTGGGGTTGAGTATACAGTTTGGCTATCTTTTAGATCCTAGCATTTTTCTAATTTGGGAACCAACAAAATGGTGACTCTATTGGGGAGTAACTTGAGAAAATTCTTATAGAAGATCACCTTGTCTGAAGAGTCAAAAGGAATGAATCATTGGTTCATAAGTTGAAGAAGTTTTAGATCTACAAATTGATTTGAAGCAGCCCCAAATTCAAAATAATGTGAAGTGACTCTGCTGGAAGAACTTAGAGAATGTATTCTCATTGATGAAGATGTCCGTGATTGAAGGGTTTTCCTCTTGTTGAAGAGGTGGCGACTCTACTCTACAATTTATGTATAGGAAGGGTTGTTTGTTATGGTGACTTGATAATTCTCTATTCAAAGTTGCAGCAGCTGGAGATGTGAAGGTACATGGTTCTCTGCATATTTTCATTTGTTGAACCTATCATATTGAATACAATTTTTGTTCCATTTAAATAATTTCTCTAGGTATTCAAAAAAATTCTAGTATGGATAGTTACAATGAATCTGTATATAATAGGGATTTCTATCCACTTGCATTATCATATGTTTCAGTCCCACACTACCACCATCCTAGTGATATTTCATATTGTCATGGTTATAATTATGCATAGTTAAGTTAAACGTAGATTTGTATGTATCCATGGATTACTAAAGGGAAATAACCATGCCATTAGAGACCTTAATGCATATTGTCAAGAAGCTTCAGAAGTCTAATAATCCTCAAATAATTTACACCAAAAAGTGCACAAACTCAAGAGTGAACAAGCCTAGATTTCACAAGGAAATGAAAGTTGTGTTCAAAAGAGGAATTAGAGAGATGAAGAAAAGGCACCAGATGTCTATACAAGCTGAGTTAAGAGATAATCATACCAGGTCTACTAGTCAAATTGTTGCACCTTTTGTCAATTATTTTGATCCATTGTATGACCAACTAGACTTTTCATGCGTTGATTACAAGGTTAAAAGTATGCCAGGCCAAGTCTATAAGTAGATGCCTAGATTTGATGGATACAATGTAGGTGAAGGAGATGCACATGTCCAAAGTTTTTATAGCTTCATGGTGAAACATTCATTAGGAGATTAGGATGTGTGGATGAGATATTCTGTCAGATTTCTTGAAGCTAGAGCTAGGGACTGGTACTTAAATTTTCTTGAGAAGTCATTTCCTTATTGGGATGAACTAATTGACGCTTATAGAAAGAATTTCCAAAAGAACCTTCTGACCCTCTCACAAGGTTAAAGCAGCTTAAGAAACAAGTTGAAGAGTCAAGCATTTTTTTCAATCATAGGTTTGATATTGCTCTTTCACTAATCCTTGAAAATTTTAGACCTAGTACTTTAGATTGCATTCATATGTACTTTGAAGCTTTTGAGGATGGATCTAGTGCATTGTTAAAGGATTTTAGAATATTGAGTATGCAGATGGCTTACACATGTTTAAACAATATGGATAAAATGATGAATGAATATGTCCAAAGTCAGTTGTCTTCAATTGTGGGTAAACATATTGATGAAATTAGCAGCTGTGTGAAATCAAATGATTAGATGTTTTCAGTTTGAAATATAGACAAGTGCATGCTTGAGAAGGAACAAGTTACGATTGATGCAATGTCTACCATTGATGTTCATGATAGTGAAAATGTTTGTCTTTATCCTCAAGAGTATGCAAATGACCAGCTTGTTGATGGTTAAAATGACACAAACAACATTAAAATAGAATATTTCTACTCTATTTCTACTGAAAGAGAAAGACAACATGTAGTAGCCTAACTCCCAAGGTCCTGGTAGTTGGTTCTCAACTGTCTGATGTCACTCAATTGGTTCATGCAACTATAATATTCAAGGGGCCTATGCTGGTAACAAAGGATTCAAGCTATGAGTCTCTTTATCGAAATAGTTCCTGTAAATCAATGGGTTGTAAATAAAAGAAAAAGATAGATCCAAGGGGTAAATCAGTAAGTATGAATTAAAATTTATCTAATATCTAGACATATACTTTTAACAATGAATGTTTTCTTAACCGATCACAAAAACCATAACATGACACAACCCATAGTATGACTATACCATCATATACATCTTAGGTACTTAATTCAATTCCACTTATTTGCATATCACAAGTATTTCCAAGATTTCAAAACAACACACACTCATTCATCATTAAAACTCTAGATCAACAGACTTCAATAACTTTAATTCAATGATAATTTAACAAGATAACCTTAAAACCTGGTTTCTTCTAATGACTTTCATCACATAAGAAACTATCATGCTTCAACACAATCACTGGCATTCAGGTGGATTATAACTCATTAACCTTATCAAACAACACAATTCAATGCAAACTCCATATTTTGTAAACCTGCAATTCTATTAATTGTAAAAAGATCTAGTACAATGTATCTCTGCAAAAAAACTCTATAAAATTCTATCTCCTAGCACTAGGTAAGCCAATCCAATTCTCAATTACTTGACCCTTACAATGTGATACCCATCTGGTATTTATAAATATACAAAAGAAGTTTGAACTTCACTTCTATCTTAGGCTTTCCAGCTTTTTAGGAACAATCAACTTTCTTGGAAACTTAGATCAACTTTAATCTGGAGTTCTTACATTATGCATTCAGTTTGATCTAACAATAGAATATAGAAATAGAAGAAAAGAAGTCATGCGCCCTCAAGATTGTTAGTGCTCCATGCATGCAACATGCAAGCAAGAAGATCATCATGCGTGCAATATTTTATGCATGTGAAGCTGGATCCGCTATGAACTCATCATAACTGGTGAAGACTTGTTGTAGCATATCCATATCTAGCCCATCAATCTAGTCATCTTCAAATTTGATGCGATCCAACTCAACTGCAGCAAACTCTTTCATACTTTTTACCTTGATCAATTCTCTCCTTGTAGCTTTTATTTCTTCTTTGACTTCTACAAGCCAATCTATCACCAAGTCTCATCCATCATCTTTCTCCTACATGAGTCCTTGGAATCTTTCATTCCGTTTCTCTCTAACCTGACTCAACAGCATGCCATCTTTGGTCATTACATTCACATCTACTATTATAACCATGACTGCTTCCAACTCTTCCAACTGCTTAGTTAAATTATTAACTGATTCTTGAATTTCATCCTTATTCTTGCTCAAAAAGCTAGTCCTAAACTTAAGTATGCGAGAAGTCTTTTCTACAAAATCTTTGTTATCATCTTCAAGTATAGATTTTTCTAGAAGAGTAGTTAGAGGCAATGTATTTATCTTCTCTAACTTTTCACTATACTCCTTATACTCTTCTTCTAGTTTTTCAGATGCCTCAATGTATTGATGCATCTTTTTTATTACTCCTTTCGCCTCTTTGTAGGTTTCAAATCCTTTTGTTAAAACCTCTCCTACCTCACGATTAAATTTGTCTATCCATTTATCAACCATCTCCACCTTACCTCTAACTTGCACCAAATCATCAACCTCCTTTTTGCTTAGCAAAATAGGAGTCTCAATAGCTACAACCTGTTGTGACCTTGGAGAGGAAACACTCTTCAAGAATGAATGTAACTGATCCAATTGAGCCTTAAGCTCATCTTTCTTTTGTTTGTCCTTGATCATTCTTGATTTAGTCGTTGAAGCCACCACATTAATTAGATTCATTTGTTGATTTCTAGTGGGTCTTCCCAAATTAATCGTACTCAATTAATAGTCTATGAGCTGCATATCCCCTACCTCCTTTTCAGTCATAGACATGGCACATTCAGCAGCTATCTCCCCTTTATCTGTGAGTCTAGTAGAATGCAAAACGTTAGCCTTTTTCTTAGGCCTTTCCTGTTCAATCTCCTTCATCATGTCCTCCCAATCAAGAGGTTGAGGAGGTGTTCTAGCTATCTTCTGCAAATCTAATTTCAACCATATAGGAGCACTAGGAGTAGTTATCATCATGGAAGAGGAAGTGGCAACTGTAGAGGATGGCTAAACATTTACCTCAGGTTGAAAATCAACCTTTGCTTTTTCTTGTTGCTCCTACAGCACATGCATCTGCACCAACTTCTCAGCCTCTTCTCTATCTCTTTGTTCCTGCACTTTCTTGTCTTCTTCTTTTCTCAATCTCTCCTCTTCCATCTAATCCTTCTCTAACTTCTCTTTCTCTAAGGCCTCTCTTTCCAACTGTTCTACCTCCAAAGCTTTAAGTTTTGCAGATTTGACATCTTCTTCTTTTTGCTTCCTAACTGGCTATTCAGCCACTTTTTCTTTCCTTATCTTTTCTGATTCTTCCTTTTCTATCTGTTCCATTTCCAAGGCTATGAGTTTCTCTGCCTTTTCCCTTACTTCTTGAGCTTGTTGTTTCTTTATTAGCTCTTCAACATCTCTTTCCTTTCTTAGAGCTTCAGCTTCTTGTTCTTTCTATCGAGCCTCCTCTGCAAGCTTCAGTCTAGCAACCAAGGCTTCCTTTTCCCTTCAGTTTCTTGCTTTCTCCTCCTCGACATCATGGATCTTCTGTATTGATTCTAGCTTGTCATTTTTTTCCTTGACCTTGATCTCATGCTCTTGTTGCCTCATTTGCTCCTCCATTTCATCAGCTGTTGTCCTTGTTTCAATTTCTTTTACCTTTAATTGTTGTTGTTGAAGTAGAGCATCAGCTTGTAACTTTGCATCCATTTCCTTTTGCTTCTCCGCTCTAGCCCTTGCACCAAACTCCCTTGTAGCATCTTCAAATTGCTTCCATTGTTCTTCCTGCATCAGAATTTGCTCAATAGTCTCCTCAAAAGGAATGTTTTCTTGCAGGTCCTTCTCTGAAAGAGTTTCATCCGAGTCTGTCTCAATTTCTACCAATTCTTCCTCCACTTCTTTTCCTTTAGCAGCTTCAGCCATGGCATTCAGTACTCCTTGAACTTCTTTACTCTTCTTTCTTGTGAGTAGGGTGTCTCTTCTTCTTCATCGACCACCTCAAGTTATATTTCTTCAACATCCGGAGGAAAGCATTCTAATGGTTCCTTGGAAGGTGCCTTTCTTCTAATCCTCTTATACCCTTTACCTTTATTAATAACTGGTCCTTGAGGAGCTTGAGCTTTCATCATCAACCATTGCACACTTCTATCCAAGACTATTCTTCCCAGTTTCTTAATATCAATCGTTTCTTCCTCATTCCAATCTATTGGATCTATGTTTTTGGTGCCAATGTTCAAAGCTTCATATGAGGGATCTAATACCATTCCATCATCCACCAAAGTGTCAGGAATATTCTCTTTAATACCAAGCTCTACCATAAGTGAGACTAGTAATCTCTCATAATTCTTCTTCCTCAAGTCAAATTCATCCTACCTATCACACAAAAAATCCTCTAACAAATTAAAGTGTTTAGTGAACACTAAAGGTAATAAAGCATGCATTTTTTCCCTTGGATCAAAATACTTACGAGCTGTATCCAATCCCAATTTCAATTGTATCAACTCACTAGAAACCACCTTTGCTCCCTTCAAATGTTGACAATTATATTCACCCAGTGTCATGAGAAATTAATGGCATCTTGTCTTGTGCTTGATCCCAAACCAAGCATTAACTCCAATGGCTTGATATACAAATTCCATAAGCACTATTCTATTGTTGTAGCATCTTGGAAGAAAATGGGGATGACCTTCAAAATGAAACAATCAAAAGTATGTAAATTTGGGGTACTGGATATACCAACTTCCCCATTCCGAAATGAATGCCATAGCTTCTTGACTTGATCTATATTCTGAATCTCCACTCAATTGGTTGATAACCACATATAAAAAGGCATCATTGACTCTTTTGAAGTGAGTCTGAGCAACCTGAAGAGATAATTGATCATAGTGTTCCCATACCTTCCTTTGTCCATCCAAGGCTCCCATTATACCTACTGTGTTTAATCTTGGGAAAATCCCCAATCTTGTTGCAGCATAAACCACATATGAAGTCATGAAGAAAGATTTGGTTTGTCTAACCCTGGTGAGCTGATCATATATGGCATTAGAAACAATCATTAACCAATCAAATTGGTAATCACCCTGAAAGATTACTTGAATAAAATGAAACATCCATTCCTTGAAGTGGAAGGCATCCCTCTTCCCAAACACTCTGGACAGCATTAATATCAAATCAGATATCTCCTTCTTGAAATCTGCCCTCTTTGGCTGGTTTGCCAGCTTGCTTAAAGATTTCTTCTTCATGCTTAATCATCTTTTGTTTAAGTGATACATATTGGAGTCTTTATGCTTGCTATATTTCTCCAATGCCTCTGCCTCAAATAGTTGCACCAAATTCTTGGGATCAAGAACATTGAATATGCTTTGGAACAGTTGCGAAGTAAGATCTATAATCACATTATTCTATGAATCCATGCATAATCTTGTGGCTAGATTATAAGTACTGGCCATTGTCAATATCAACTTCGGACACTGAACTAATAAAGGAAACACAGTGATATGTGCAATACCAGAGTCAGCAATCCTTTGTGTTCTCCTTATCAAGTTTTCTCGTTCTGCAAAGGTCTCTACATGTAATTCTTCAAAGCTATACTGGCCCAGATTAGTATCTATGATATCTAACCAATCTAATTCCACCTTGCTTACTTTCACCACTGGATCCCTATGGTCATACCTCAATGTATAATGTAGCTTTTATGGTTTCCCCTTCTTGATTTTTAGTGCTTTTTTTTATGTTCCAGCCAGTTGATTCCTTCGAGCAGCCTCTCCTGACGTTCCTGGCATCTCTCAAATCTCTTGCAAGTAAACCTCTAATTAGACCTTTAGATAAATCATCATAAAACATGCTTTTAAAACATACCTGTCACACATATATCGGAGTCGGAACCAGACAGAAGCTCAAAACAATCTCTTTTACAAAACTGGCGGACTCAGAGCAAAAACCGATATAGGAACTTCACCTAATAACAAACGGGCTCAGAGTTGGAGTCAGGAAGGTTATCGGAACCGGGATCGAAATGAAAAATTGATTTGGTTTTCTTTGAATTCTCATTTTCATATTCTATTTCCATTCCACCATCCTTCTCCGATTAGGTTATCATTACTTTGAAGAAAGACTTTCCATTATATGCGGAGCTGGACATGGGATGAAAATGGAATTGATAACCTTCACAAACAAAATTCTTAAGTTCAAGATCACTTATGATCCCGCCTCCACCAGTTATCATATACTTGAAGGAAACCTTTTAAAACTCAAAATCGGGAATGGGATGAAAACAGAATTGTTAACTTTTGTAAAACAAAACTCTTATGTCCATTATCCATTCCAATCCCACCTCCACCTGTGCTAATCATGACATCATCAAATTTATTCATTTTCAACATAACTGCATGATTTAGACCTAGGTCGCTATAAAATGACAAGGAGCTTTAAAAATACCATACTCATATGACCATGGGGAATCAATGGAACTTCTAAGATATCTTTTTTAAATCACTTAAAGTAATTGCTGAGACCAATGAAACCCTAATCTAACAAACCTGACAAAACTAGGGCATAGGTTTAAAACCCTGCCATTCTACCAAATGACAAAACCCTAATTTAAACAATAAATCTAATCTACCTCACTATAGATTCTTAATCTAACAAACACCATAAAAAACCTTTAATCTAATCTAATCTACTACAAATCAAAAACGACATGACGCAATCACGATTAAGACGTGAAAGCGACAATGCCCAAAAATAGAAAGAAACGACATGATAAAACAAAACAACAAAGATTTAAAGCAAAACAAACAAGCCAAAACAAGAACCTGCTCATTCAATCACATTGATGATCATAAAATTGCTTTAAAACACAATGATTGAACACGCGAGCAGATATAAAACAAAACACAATGAACACAACTGCAAATAAACAATGAACAACAAAGATAAAAGACCTACCTCAAACACAAACAAACCCAAGCTAACTTTCTGAATTGATTCACACACAATATCCCTTCTCTATCTCAATCAATTTGCTCAAATGAACTTTGCTATTGCCCTTCGCGCTCTCAGACTTGTGATAATAACAATAAGGATCGACTTTAACCCTTAATAAAGGAAAATATGTGAATTTCTACCTACACCATCAACCACCATTAATGCTTTAAAACACAGTAAAGGCAGAGTCAGACTATAAGAGAACGAACACTGGTCTGTAGTGCAACTTCAGTAAAAAAGTCAACGACAAAAATTGGCAAGGGCGAAACTAAAATGGAAACAGGATCTTACATTTATAAAATTTCCAAACCTTATTCACATTTTGGCTCTGCATCTGACAACTAAAAACAAAACCAAAACAAATACAAAAAGTTAAGTAAAAGACCAACCTAATAAAACAAAACACAAAAACCGAGACAAAACAAACATTAAAAAGTAGCGGAGGTGGGATCGGAATAAAATTTGATTTTGCAAATTTTGATAACAACCATCCCAATTCCCACTCCGGCTCCGCTTCCGCCAAAGACCAAAAACAAAGGCAAAGAAAAGACTATCAGGATAGAACCAAAACAATCCTCAAAAGAACTTTCAGAACCTGATTTAGCTCCGGTTCTGATTCCGACAGAGAAACCAAATAAAAACAAAGTATTGGCAAAACTAGACTCCAAACTTTGTTTCAAAAACAACTAAGTAGAAAAAACACAAAGGGGGACCCATTTTTACCAAAGCAAAACATGGGGTGGTTATGCAAGGCATAACAAATGGTGACTCGGCTGGGAAAATGGTTTACCTATTTTCAAAATACCCAAAGAAAATTTTAGTCACCCAAAAACCTCTTGGCTTATAAACACCTTACCTTGAATGAGATCCGATATTTGTAGGATAATCTTGAGTTTGAATCTTAGATGTTATGTGCTCATAAGTTATTTCTGAATCTGAGTGTGTGCCTATATTGTGCATCATTCTTTGTAGATACTTTCTCTGCTTGTAAACAACTATACCTAAGTTTCAAGCTACATAAGTTGAGTCCTTTAACTATCGTGCAGTAAAATCTTGGGTATTGCTCCGCTACTAGACAGGCATCCATAGCCCCAACAGAGATACCTCTAGTCCTCTCAAAGCATTGCTCTACTGCCAGATAGATGTCTATAGCCCCAATAGAGATACTTGGTTACCCACTTGATATTGAGCTTGCTTTTCTTTCTTTCTTTCTCTTTCTTCTTTTCTTTTTATGGATGGAAATTATTTTATGCATCTCTCAATACTCATGTTCAATGAATCTAAAATGTGGGTTGAGTACTACAATGGATTTCATGATAGTTTTGGAATCTGATTTTTCACTTGAAACAAAGATAGAGTCATTCTAAAACAAATAGGTAATTACTCATGCAGATGTTTTTCTAATTTGGTGACAGATCTTTGATCACAATTCATGAGGTATTCACATTTACATCTTCTACCCTTAATAACTTTTCCAACCCAAACTAGAATGATCATAAAACATAAGTTTTAGAATGAAATCCTTTTCAATGATTATAATGAGAATACCTAAACCAATTTCTCTTCTAGTACCAATAGTATACTTTGAATAACAACCCCCTAACTTGAGATGAGCAAAATAAGAATCCCCAACGAAACAATACAAAACAAAACAAACAAACAAAACAAGCAAAACAAAAACTAAAATCTAAAAACTAAAAACTAAAACTTAATTACATATGATACAATATGGTACATTGCTTTTCAAAACCCCAGACTTTCTATGCACCAAAATAGTGTTTGAGAAACTGACCATTAACTGGTAATGGATCAGGCTCTCCTGTTAAGGTACTCAAATGAAAAGCATTTTCCCCTAAGATTTTAGCTATTTGGTAGGGACCTAACAAAAGTGTATCGAATTTATGATGGTCTCCCTTCCTTTGTCTAGCCTTATCCCATAATAGCAAAAAGTTTGATATTCTAAAAGCTTTCACTTTGGCTCTTTTGTCAAACCAGTGCTTGACAACAACCTGATGTTTAGAGAATTGCTGCAAAGCAGCATCTCTTTGTTCTTCCATGTTCAATAGGTTAATCAGTCTAACCTCAATCCTATCATCCTTATTATAAAACTCCTGCATAAATTTTAGAATAGGTATTTGTAAATGTATGGGGAAGATTGGATCCTGGCCATAAACTAGTTTAAAAGGTGAATTACCTAAGGCTGCTTTAATTCTGGTTCGATCTGTTCATAAGGAAAATCTCAGTTGGGTATGCCAGTCCCTAGGGTTACTTTCTAACAACTTTTTTATTACTTCCAAGAAATTCTTATTTGTCGACTCAGCCACTCCATTCCCCTGAGGGTAATAATTGGAAGAATATTTTAATACAATCTTATACTCATAAGCCCATGAAATAAATTTAGCAGAGGAAAAAGTAGGGTTGTTATCACATACTAGAGCAAATGGAACTCCAAACCTGGTTGGGATGTTCTCTATCAGAAACTTAATAACCACCTCCGTGGTGCTATTCTTGCAAGGAAAAGCCTCCGTCCAACGTGTGCAATAATCCATTGTAGTCAAGATGAATTTGTGACCTATTTGGATTAATCACTCCTACAAAATCAAGTGCCCATTGGGTAAATGGCCTTACCTCATAAACTGGCTGTAGGGGCATCGCAAGATTTCTTTCTCTTGATGCAGAAGTTTGACATACATGACAAGTCCTACAATTTTGATGCACATCCCTAAACACATAAGGCCAATAGTAACCTAGGCTTAAAATCTGATGAGCCAACGCATCAGCAAATCCATGTCCTGTTCCATGCCTACCATGAAATTCACTTATAGCATGTTTAGCTTCTTGCTAATCCAGACAACGCAAGTAGATTCCTTGGAAATTCTTCCTGTAGATTGATCCTCCTTTAAGCATATAATGGGTGCTTTTCATCCTTAGTGCTCTTCTTTGAGTTGCATTCATCCCTTTTGGACACTTGTTATTGAGGAGGAAAAAGACTAAATATGTATACCAAGGATCTTTTGTGAGTGACTGAACAGTGTATTGTTGGCAAGTTATACTTCTGTCCACCTCAGCCATTTCCTTTGAAAAACCTTGACCTCTTACAAGCTTCATTGGGTGAATCTCCAAGTCAAATTCTTGTAAAATGGCCATCCATTTCCCTCTTCTTTCTCCTAGTTCACTTTGCATCAGGAGGGACTTTACAGCTGGATTTGGGACTATAGCCATTACTTGACTTTGGATTATGTAGTGTCTGAACTTCTTCACTGCTTGCACCAATGCCAAAGCCTATTTTTCTATTGATGAATATATTACTTCTGCATTTTTAAACGGAGAGCTCATAAAAGCAATAGGCCTCTCCTCATTCTCTTCTCTTCTCTATGTCAAGACTGCTGCACATGAATGTTCAGAAGCAAAATAATAGATGTAAAAGGGTTCTAGATAATCCGGGCTTGTTAAAATAGGTGCCTCAGGTATAGCTTGTTTAATCTACATGAAAGCATATTTAGCCTCTTCACTCCATTCAATCTTCGCATCCTTCTTCATCATTTCATTAAGTGGTTTAACAATTTCTGCAAACCCTGTTATAAACTTCCTGACAAAATTAACCCTTCCAAAGAAAGATCTCATCTCCTTCTTACTTCCTAGCCTTGTCAACTTCAAAATGGCTTCTACTCGATCAGGATCTATGGATTATCTCTCCTCTGATATAATGTGACCCAAGAGCTTCCCTTCAGAAACTCCAAATACACATTTCTTTGGATTGAGAGAAACACCATAATTGATATATTTCTTCAGTACTTTCTCTAAATCAGCAACATGATCTTTTCTACTCTTAGAGAAGATGGTCAGATCATCAACATAGATGATTATACACTTTCCTATCAGGTCTTTAAATGCTATATCCATCTCTCTTTGAAAAGTAGCAGCAGCATTGATTAGACCAAATGGCATCCTCCTGTAGGCAAATGTGCCCCACTTTGTAGTGAAAGCAGTCTTCATCCTATCCTCATGACTTACTAGTACTTGATTATATCCTGAATATCCATCCAAGAAAGACATCATTTGAGATCCATTAACCTTTTGCAATACTTCATCAAGAGAAGGTAATGGATAATTGTCCTTCTTAGAGGCTTTGTTCAAATTTATGAAATCCACACATAACCTGATTTCCCCATTCTTCTTCCTCACAGGAACTAGATTAGCCACCTAGGTAGAGTGTCTAACTGGAAAAATTATTCTTGCAGCCAAAAGCTTCTGTACTTCTCTCTAGATCAGAGGCTCGATTAATGCATTGATTGGGCATTGCTTTTGGAGAAACGGCTTGGCTTCTGGCTTAAGAGGAATTGTATGTGTGATGACAAATGTATCAAAAGTTTTCAAATCATCGTAGCTCCAAGCAATTGCTTCAATATTCTGCTTCAAAACTTTGATTATCTCATCCTTTATTTCATGAGGACAAGTCTTCCCTATAAGAACATTCCTTTCTACCCCTGAGTGAGCCAAATTAATGGATTCATACTTGCCTCCCTCACTCTTTGCAGGCATTCTCTGATAAGCTTGTGGATCTAAATCAAATATCTTCTCCAATGCTATCATCCCTTTTGGGATGTTATTTCTCTTTAAATCAATTATCCCTTCTAGATTGTCACTTTCTATATTATCACTTCCTGGATTCTAGTCTCCTTGATCCCTATCAACATCATCAATTATCTATCCTTGAAATACATCAGAACTCTTCAAAAGGGCCAAAATGTGTTGATCATCATTAAACAGCTAGAAGTGTCGAACATTGTCAGGAATTGCAAGAACCGAAATCAACTCCATAGAAAACCTCTTCAGATTTGAATCCTGCATCGACTCTAATGTACTTGCTTTAATGGCAAGAACATCTGGTATTTGATTTGCTTCCCTTGGAATAAGAGTAATCCCAAAGGCATCAAAATCTTCTATTAAATTCTAGACCCTATTCCTATAAGCAGCCAATATTTTATTATGTCAAGTGTATTGGCTACATACCTGTTTCACAATTACCTCAGAGTCTCCCATCACTATAAGAGTAGTTACCTTCTTCTTATGAGCAAACATAAGTCCTCTTGCAAGTGCCTCATATTCAGCCACATTGTTAGTGCAACCAAATTGCAATCTATATGAAGCAAAATAAGTTTTTCCTTTCGGGTTAGTTAGTTCAATTCCTGCTCCACTTCATGCTTTAGATTTAGAACCATCAAATTTAAGAGTCCATAACTGGTCTTTTGTTGGGAGCTCTTTCTTTTTAGAAACTACGAGGATTTTTTCACTTGTGACATGTGGCGGCTCAAACTTTTTCTATTTATTAGAATGCGTGTTGACAAGAAGCTTAGTTAACGATTTTCCTAGTTCCTTAATTTGTTCAACAACTACCTCCTGAGTGATTTCTTGGGCTGAGTCAGGATCTAACTGATCTTTTATTAACTCTCTTGGTATTGGAAAAGCATCTGGAATAGGGGTATTAGAATGAAACTGAGATACTTCCACTTCCTCTTTTTGATCTGAAAACCCTAAGACCTGAGTTTGTCCTACTGGTAAAGAAACTTCTTCTAGAGAAAGACTAACCCGTATAAGAATAGTTACATCCTTAGCTTGGAAAGAGAACTCATTGATGGGAGTCTTAGTTACCTCTTGAGATTCTTGCTTGGGTAGATCTACATGCCTTAGAATATCTATGCATGACTTGACATGTCAACTCCGAATGGTTATGATAGTGTATTCTACACCAATTAGGAAGCAATAGATTACTCAAATCGGTTTCTGTTCCTAAAACTAGCCTATCTTGTTGCAGTTTCCTTATTAGAACTTGTTGGTTGATGTGAATCATCAAATCAGTGTGGTCTAAGGATAGTGTATCCTTAGAACTAACTACAGAGAAAGTAAGGACTTCCTCTTGCTTGTAAACACCCATCTCAGTCTCAAAAAATGCTACTTCATTTGGAGTATCATACTCCATAATCATGTGTTTGAGCCTAGGTTCACTTTCAATTCTTATCTGAGTGGCAACCCCTTTCCATGGTAACCTCATGTGCAAGAAGTCCAAGGACAGATATCCACCTATGCTTTTCATTAGCTCTTGACTTAAAAGCATCCCATATGTTTTTGGGATGTTAGCAACTTGAATATCTATATAGGTCTAGATCATGGGGTCTAATCCAACCTGCACATGCATGTTCTTCAATTCACCTACAACATTAACTTTGGTTTTATCCAATTGAATCACCTTTTTATTGGTTGGAATAGGACTCAATCCTAACTTTTTACAAACTGAAAAAGGCATGACATTCCCTGATGCTCCAGAATCTAATAGGCAATTATGTAGATTCTTTCCAAAGATCCTCAAACTTAACAAGAAAGGTGGGGTACTGGTCTTACCTTTATACATAGCAGCATTCGTCTCCTTTGCGGGAGTCACTTTAAATTTTCCTTTCAAGTGATCTATTTCTTCCAAAGCTTTTAATACCACCTCCCTTTGAGCTGGGCGCCACTTCATAATATCAAAGAAAGACAGTGATGTTTTCTGCCTTTGCAATTCTGCAACAAAATCAAACTCTGAATCATTCCTAAATTGGTACTTAGGAAAAGAAGGCTGATTGGCTCTATTATGAGAATCAGGAGGTCTGTTTGGTGGGGGTGGATTGTTATCTACATTATGATTTGGTGGAACCATGTTGTTAGGGGGTGCAGATGTAGTGAATGACCCTTTATTCTGGTTCCTCAGAAAGTGACCACCCTTAGATTGGAAGGCTTGAGCATCATAGACATCTTCTTCTAGCTCATTATCCCCTTGCATAGGGAATTGATACTTTTCTTCAATGGTTTCATAAGTCATGGAAGTGCTAGCTAACCCATTGCCTTGATTAGAATTTCCTGCTTGAGGATGGGCATCAGCCTGTGCAATTTTCACCATCTTCTCGCTTTTTGGGCAATTGACCTAAGAATGAGTTGTTGTATCATGCAACCTACACCAATTTGTCATAAACTTCAAATCAGCAACATTAGCAATACTTGATCTCTCTTCACTTGCTTGATAATTATGGGGAACTCCTCCATTGTTAGGTCCAGTGTTCCACTGCCTATTGTTGTTGTTGTTGTTATTGAATCTCTGATTGTATCCTCTGTTTTGATTTTGATAATTCTGGTTTGAGCAATTTTGATTCTAGAAGTTCCTATTGGTGTTCTAATTTGCATAATTTCCCTGATAGTTGTAACCTCCCTGATTGTTGTAATTCTGGTTTTGATTATTGGGAGGGTTTTGTTCGAGTTGTGCCATGTCATTTGACATCTGAGAGAGAGTCTTTTTGAGAGTATCTACTTCACTTGTAAGTTGAACAGTTTCATCATTCTGCACATTTTGAACTATGGCTAGGTAATGGACATGGGTTGGTCCTCCCCCTTGTTGTGATTGATTTTGAGGTTGATGTGTGGTATCGTGCATGCTATTGCCAAAGAAAGGCATAGTTGGTGGAGCTTGCAAATCAGATATAGGTCCATAATGGGAATAAGATGTCCCTGGGATAGTGTTGTATAATAGTGGATTAGGCATCTAATAATTCATTGGAAGAAAAGGTACTCCCAACCCTCCAAGTCGCAGATTTGTCTGTTGTTGCAATTTGATAGCCAAATGATAAATCTTAGATAGCGAGTCAATCTCATCAGGTTGATAAGTTCTTTGTAAGAATAGACCAATCAAAGGATCAACAACTCTCAGATATGCCTGTTTGGCCATGGCTTCTGGGACTAGGTAAGGCTCTTATAGCCTACGATACATTCTATGGAACCCAGTGTTGAACAAGGGCAACGGTTCAAGATGCTCCTTTCTAATAGTGGAAAATTGGTGATATAGTATTGCAGGGTCCACATATACCCTAAACTAATTAATAAAATCATTCTCTAAATCTATCCAACCCAGAATGGATCCTTGCGGCAGATTTAGATACCAATTATATGCCATATCTCCTAAATAGTAAAGAAATAGTCTACATACCACATCTTGATGAGCAACTTGAGCTCATGTGTAGGCATCTTTGAATGCTTATATGTGTTCCTTTGCAGTTCTTGATTCTCCATGCATGTATTTCGGATAGAACTTCTTTGGGTTCTTTGGTAAATCATGGAATCCGCCTAGAATAGTCCCTAATGGAGAGGGATTACCCACAAAATAATCCATTAGTGGGATTGGTTGGGCAGGTGGTGGTGATAAAGGTCGAATTGGTGGTGACAAAGGCCTACTTGATGGTGGTGTGGATGGAATTGGTGGAAATCCTGGTGGAGTAAGCAGTGGTGGTAATGTAGGTATTTCTACCCTAAGAGCATGAGGTCTTGATCTAACTGGGGTTTGAAGTTCTTTGAATAGTTCATGATTAGTAGAGGATCTAAGAACCCTCTCATATCCCTCTGCCGAAAAAAATCTTCCGTGAGCTAGCTTGTCCTTTCAAGCCCTCCTTCTAGCGCCAATTTTTGTTGATGGTTAAAATGACACAAACAACATTTAAACATAATATTTCTACTCTATTTCTCCTGAAAGAGAAAGACAACATATAGTAGCCTAACTCCCAAGGTCCTGGTAGGTAGTTCTCAACTGTTTGATGTCACTCAATTGGTTCATGCAACTGTAATATTCAAGGGGCCTATGCTGGTAACAAAGGATTCAAGCTATGACTCTCTTTATTAAAATAGTTCCTGTAAATCAATGGGTTTTAAATAAAAGAAAAAGATAGATCTAAGGGGTAAATCAGTAAGTATGAATTAAATTTATCTAATATCCAAACATATACTTTTAACAATGAATGTTTTGTTAACCAATCACAAAAACCATAGCATGACACAACCCACGGTATGACTATACCATCATATACATCTTAGGTGCTTAATTCAATTCCATTTATTTGCATATCACAAGTATTTCCAAGATTTCAAAACAACACACATTCATTCATCATTAAAACTATAGATCAACAGACTTCAAAAACTTTAATTCAATGACAATTTAACAAGAAAATCTTTAATCATGGTTTCTTCTAATGACTTTCATCACATAAGAAACTATCATGCTTTAGCACAATCACTGGCATTCAGGTGGATTATAACTCATTAACCTTATCAGAAAACACAAGTCAATGCAAACTCCATATTTCTTAAACCTGAAATTCTATTAACTATAAAAAGATCTGGTACAATGTATCTCTGCAAAAAAACTCAATAAAATTCTATCTCCTAACACTAGGTAAGCCAATCCAATTCTCAATTAGCCGAACCTTACAATGTGATAACCATTTGGTATTTATAGATATACAAAAGAAGTTCAAACTTCACTTCTTAGGCTTTCCACCTTTTTAGGAACAATCAACTTTCTTGGAAACTCAGATCAACTTTGATCTTGAGTTCTTACATTATGCATTCAGTTTGATCTAACAATAGAAGATAGAAATAGAAAAAAAGAAGTCATGCGACCTCAAGACTGTTAGTGTTGCATGCATGCAAGATTTTATTCATGTGAAGCTGGATCCGCTATGAACTCATCATAACTAGTGAAGACTTGTTGTAGCATATCCATATCTGGCCCATCAATCCAATCATCTTCAAATTTGATGCGATCCAACTCAACTGCAGCAAACTCTTTCATACTTTTTGCTTTGATCAATTCTCTCCCTGCAACTTTTATTTCTTCTTTGACTTATACAAGCTGATCTATCACCAAGTCTCCTCCATCATCTTTCTAATGCATGAGTCCTTGGAATCTTTCATTCCATTTCTATCTAACCTGACTCAACGACATGCCATCTTCGGTCATTACATTCACATCTACTATTATAACCATGACTACTTCCAACTCTTCCAACTACTTTGTTAAATTATTAATCGCTTCCTGAATTTCATCCTTATGCTTGCTCAAGAAGCCAGTCCTAAAATTAAGTATGTGAGAAGTCTTTTCTACAAAATCTTTGTTATCATCTTCAAGTATAGATTCTTCTAGAAGAGTAGTTAGAGGCAATGTATTTATCTTCTCTAACTTTTCACTATACTCCTTATACACTTCTTCTAGTTTTTCGGATGCCTCAATGTATTGATGCATCTCTTTTATTACTCCTTCTGCCTCTTTGTAGGTTTCAAATCCTTTTGTTAAAACCTCTCCTACCTCGCGGTTCAATTTGTCTATCTATTTATCAACCATCTCCCCCTTACCTCTAACTTGCACCAAATCATCAACCTCCTTTTTGCTTAGCAAAACAGGAGTCTCAATAGCTACAACATGTTGTGACCTTGGAGAGGAAACACTCTTCAAGAATGAATGTAACTGATCCAATTGAGCCTTAAGCTTATCTTTCTTTTGTTTGTCCTTGATCATTCTTGATTTAGTCGTTGAATCCACCACATCAATCAGATTCATTTGTTGATTTTTAGTGGGTCTTCCCAAATTAACCATGCTCAATTGATAGTCTGTGAGCTACATATCCCCTACCTCCTTTTCAGTCATAGGCACGACACATTCAACAAATATCTCCCCTTTATCTGTGAGTCTGGTAGAATGCAAAACATTAGCCTTCTTCTTATGGCTTTCCTGTTCAATCTCCTTCATCATGTCCTCCCAATTAAGTGGTTGAGGAGGTGTTCTAGCTCTCTTCTTGTTGAGGAAGCGGCAACTGTAGAGGATGGCTGAACATTTACCTTAGGTTGAGAATCAACCTTTGTTTTTCTTGTTGCTCCTACAGCACATGCATCTGCACCAACTTCTCAACCTCTTCTCTATCTCTTTGTTCTTGCACTTTCTTGTCTTCTTCTTCTTTTCTCAATCTCTCCTCTTCCATCTGATCCTTCTCTAACTTCTCTTTCTCTAAGGCCTCTCTTTCCAACTGTTATGCCTCCAAAGCTTTAATTTTTGCAGCTTCAACATCTTCTTCTTTTTGCTTCCTAACTAGCTCTTCGGCCTTTTTTTCTTTCCTTATCTTTTCTGATTCTTCCTTTTCTATCATTTCCATTTCTAAGGCTATGAGTTTCTCTGCCTTTTCCCTTTCTTCTTCAGCTTGTTGTTTCTTTATTAGCTCTTCAGCATCTCTTTCCTTTCTTAGAGCTTTAGCTTCTTGTTCTTTCTGTCGAGCCTCCTCTGTAAGCTTCAATCTAGCAACTAGGGCTTCCTTTTCCCTTCGGTTTCTTGCTTTCTCCTCCTCAAGATCATGGATCTTCTATATTAATTATAGCTTGTCATTTTCTGCCTTGACCTTGATCTCATGCTCTCATTGCCTCATTTGCTCCTGCATTTCAT